>JARHVA010000636.1:4650000-4832500 GCA_037957365.1 Torreya grandis
ATTATTCCAAACTTTGGTTAATGGTTGCTTGCTCCTTACCTACACTTTCATCACAAAACAAGATATTAGAAATAAAATTTGGAGCCATCATGGCTCTCTCTTGGGACGCCTCTTTGGAAATTTCAATTTATAACTTATTATCTTGATTGATGTCATTCCCAAACCACTTTTTATCCATCTTAGCTACAATTTATGTTACTATCCTGTTATCATTTCTCTCATTATCTTGACTACTCTTCTTGTTTTGGTTTTCTTCATTCTTGAGAACTCTCATAGGTGTTGTGTCTTCTTATTTTTAAAGACCACTCTCTTTCTACCTCTTGATGACCTTTTATGTCACCTTGTATTCTTGTTCATACTCTATTATTTCCATATTTTTGGGCTCAAAAATATTCATATTAACCATCTCAAGACATCTTACCTTTGCTTCTTTCTTTGGTGCCTTGACCCAACCCAAACTTTCCATGGATTTTATTCAATACTACTTTTTTACCATCATCATTATTCTCTCATCTTTTCTTTCTTATTCACTTTTCAATGGGACAATAATGTGTATCTCTCCATGTTTCTTGATGGTGTATGTATTAGCTTGACCATAATGAATAACTTGCCTATTAAATTTCCATGGTCTCCCTAACAATAAATGATAAACATTTATGGGCATAATATCACATAATATTTTATCTCTATATAATCCTATATGGAATTCAACCCAACTTTGCTCACTTACCAATATTTGATGTCCTTTTTGGACCCACACAACCTTGTATGGTTGTGGATTTGCCATCCTCTTCAAGCTCAATTTCTGCACCATCTCTAAAGACACAATATTATTAGTCCTTCCTCCATCAATCACTAAATTACAAACCTTACCTTTTTTTTCACCTACGTTTGAATAAATTTCTTCTTTGGGATGGCCCTTTGACTTGCTTCCTCTATTGTAATAATATCCTTCTCATGAGTAAAGACTCATTTATTTCTTTTAATCTTTCCTCATTTACTTCTCTTATGTTCTTCTATTGCATACTTTTGCTCATACTCAATGGACACTTTGCTGCTCTATGTCCCTCTCTATGGCATTGCTAACATTATCCTTGAAAAAATTGTCTTGGTCCACTTCTCATAGGACCTTCATATCTTCTTGGTCCACCATCTACAAATGATCTAATTTTCATTTCATGGTGTTGTACTCCCATGCCTTATTAAACTACTACTATATGCATTTGTGGTCTTTCTTGAACCACCTTTTCATTTATCTCTCATTTATCCTTGGTTACAAAGGTGCTACTTGACCTTGATGACTACTATTTCCTACTTCTTCCTCTATTAATAATATTTGTACTCTCTCTTTCTCTAATATCATCTTTAATATCATTCATCCTCATGACTAATGGGGCAATCAACTATGTCACTTGGTCTACCATATTCTTGACCAAATCTTCATCTTTGCTAACTCTCTCCATGGAAATCTGTTCTTGGTTCCTTGTCTTGTAATTCACCTCAAAACACATGATGTTAATATTATTCATAATCCACTAATAACTTAACTCTGATACCAAAAATGATGCATAGAAATCATTAAACTTGTCATCACTTTGCTTATGATCTTGATGCAATATCCATTACCTTAAATCAATGACCTATAGGTTCAACCTTTATGAAATAAATCATATATTATATTGACTATTTTTTTGGATTATAATGTATTAATAAATTTAAATAGGGTTTCATAGTACCTCTTAATCCATGGGAAACATCCCAAACCACTTTCTACAAGACTTATACAACTCGGCCTGTACATAACTTAGTCTTTGTAGCCTTCTTTTTGAGGATTCTCACTATGTACAGTCTTGTACAGACCTTTATATAAAAACCAATACCCTATATAGATACCATTTTACCTATTCTTTCACTTTACTAAGTTTTATTCCTTAACTCAAGGTTTAGACTACTCTTTAAACCCCTTTTATGCCATTGTTTAGGCCTATTAGGCCTATTTAAGCCCTAGTCACTCATAAGTGTTGATTTTTGTACTATCTCATACAAAACCAAGTCCAAATCACAAAAAAATCTTCAATACTTCATAATTATATCAAAATATATGGTCCTAAAAAATTACACTAGTGGAATTAATTTTAATTCATGTTTTTTTAAGAAACCCTATAACAGGTTAAAAGTGGATTGTTAGGACCCAAGAGCATGTAATTGGGAATTAATCAAATTATACATGGATTCATAGGTCTATGTAAACTCCCTTAGGTATATATAATAATAATATTCTATCCCAAACATTAATTTTCCTTAACCAAACCTCGAATCAATGTTTTGACATCTTTCTTTTCATTTTTGCATGCATGGTCTTTATGCATAGGGTCTTCAAGGATTTTTTCAAGAGTCTAGGATCTCAATAGGGGTTTCATTCTTATCCTAGGTTGATATAGGTTATTTATGATTAAATTATCTTATTTAAAACACTTATTCTTCACCACAATCCTTTGTTTCATGTTTTGACAAATTTCTTGTCTTCCATGTGTACACCAACATAGACTATAGGGTATGTGGGATTTGTCATGACAATTTAGGTTTTAATAACCAATTTTTCAAATATGTTCAAGATTAATGGGATAAGTTACACACTTGAACACATATTAAAAATAATAAAAACCATTATCACTCTTATCCCAGTCCTGAAGTATTAACTCTACAGTCTCTACTCACATTCCATCTAAGTTCTTGTTACCTCTAGACAAATAGTCACCTCTTATGATGCTTGTCGATGCTTTCTTGTGGATTTTGTTTTGGTTTCAAAGTAATGTATATAATATTTACCTAAATTTTATAGGTTTAAATACATGTATTATTTAATTATAACACTTATTAGGTCATTTCTTACTTGATTGAAACTTGTTCCATATACCCTATATACACGCTGCTTGTATATGCACTCCCTGTAGGTCTATATCATGCTTAAATATAAATTAACATAGAAAAAATGACAAAAAAAATTTAAAATAATTAAAAAAAATGAATAATATGCTTACAAATTTCATTACATAGATTGGAGGCAACACATTTTAGATTCTTCCTTCTCAAACACTTTGATCACAATAACTTTTCCAATACACAAAGCACAATATTATCACAGAACTCCTTATAAATATCAAATTAATTATTTAAAAGGACAATTAAAAATATTAATATATCTAAATTTAATATATTACCAAGTTAAAACTACCAAAATTGACTCCTATCATGCCTAAAAGGATGCATAACTACTTCGTGTCTCCTTTTCCTTGGAGAGTTTACATTGCATTGTCTTGATTTTTACATAATATAAAGTGTCTATAACCATGAAAATAGACTAAATAACATTTTATGGACCTTATATAATTTTAAAACACCATAGACATGTTTTATAACATCTTACCACATTCATAAACATATAAAAGTCTTTAAAAAGGCTTGACAAGGTTCAAATTTTCCAAAAGGAGTTTTTGGTAGGAAAAGCCAAAATTAAAATTCTATGCATCTTGTGACTATCTAGACTCCACATTAATACTATTTAAAAACTATAGTTCTTATCAGATACTTAATAGACTACCTTAAGAAAAAAATTAATTAACTTTAGGGTCCTTATAGGATGCCCCTACATCACTAACCTTTCACGACAAAGGGTGTGAGATAAGGAGAACCAAATCAGGAAGATTAATTACCAATGCCAAGAGGATTGAGATTATCCTATATGTATTGAATTAGGTCAAGAAGGAGAGATGTTTCATGAGCAAGTTAGATTAAATTTGGCTATGTAACATAAGTCTAGGTCACCTAAACTTTGACAACCTGGTAAGCATTATCACTAAGAAGTCTATGAAGAACATGCCTAAGATCATCAAACCTACAAACATAATTTTCAAGGCATGTCAACATGGTAAGAAGACTATAAAAAGGTTTAAGTTGAAGGAGTACCTTAATAAAATATCCTTGGAGTTAATACACACTGATATCTAAGGGCCTACAATAATTCAAATCATTCAAGGAGATAGCCACTTCATGTTACTCATTTATTATTACACAATAATGACTTGGGTTGCATTCTTGAAAGAGAAATCAGAAGCTTTTGACAAGTTTAAGGCATTCAAGGATTTTGTTTATAATGATAATAATAGGAATATAAAGTGCCTAAGATCTGATAGAGGAGGAGAGTTTTGGTCCAATGAATTTGATGACTTTTATGAGGTTCATGGAATAAGGAGAATTCTCAATAGCAAGGGCACCTTAGGAGAATGGGGTAGTGGAAAGGAAGAATAGAACAGTTCAAGAGATGGCTAGAACTATGCTAAATTACTCCATATTATCTAATGGATATTGGAGAGAGGTAGTAATCACTATTGTCTAAATTTTAAGTAAAGGACAAATAAGGACTAATGGCAAAAAGATTCCTTATGAACTATGGAAGGGTAAACCTGTTAATGTAGAAAACTTTTGTGTATTTGGGAGAAAATGTTTCATCAAAAGAGATGAAGAAAAGTTTGAAAAGTTTGATTTCAGATCTAATGAAGGCATATTCTCAGGATACTCATTAATGAGCTCCATGTATAGATGTTATAACAAGAGACTACAAAATATAGTTGAAAGTACCAATGTGAAGATTGATGAGACAAAGAAATATCACTCACAGTCATAAAACACTTTAGATAATGTGGACTTCAATAATGAATAGGAGAATATAGAGTTTGATGGGGAAGAATAAGAAGTTGAAGAGAGATAGGACTCAAAAAGACCCTCAAGATGAATTCAAAGAGATCACCCTGAATCTCTAATCTTTGGAAACAAGAATGCAAGTATGAAAACAAGGAGAAGACTGGTAAGTAATCTAAATCAAGGGAACATTAATATATTATCCAAGATTGAACATAAAAGTCTTACATAAGAAAAAAAATACAAATTTTAGATAGGTTCTATGAATAAGGATTTAGACTAAATAGAGCAGAATGAGACTTAAAAACTAGTTCCTAGGCCTCAAGATAAGAATGCCATTGGATCAAAAAGGGTGTTTAGAAACAAGTTGAATGAAGATGGATAATTCACAAGGAATAAGGCTATACTGGTATGCAAAGGATATGCACAAGTTGAAGGGGTAGACATTGAAGAGACCTTTGCACTAGTAGTAATATTGGAGGTCATCATATTGGTTCTATCTTATGCACGATTCAAAGCATTCAAGGTATACCAGATAGATGTCAAATCTACATTTTTGAATGGGAATTTGGAAGAAGAAGTGTACATTGAGAAACTTGAAGGTTTCTCATTGTCAGATGACAAAGACTATGTTTTTATATTGAAAAAGGATATCTATGGTCTAAATCAAGCTCCTAGATCTTGGTATGCTAGGTTGGACAAGTATTTGTTGGATCAAGTATTTAAAAGAGGAGTAGTAAACAATAATATATACATCAAGAAAGAATATGACCATAGTTAATAGTAGTTGTCTATGTATATGACATAATCTTTGGTGCCATAATGAGAACATGACAAAGGCCTTTGCATAGGTGATGAAAAAAGAGTTTGAGATGTCCATGCTAGGAGAACTATAATTCTTTCTTGGGTTGCAAATAACTTAATCTAAAAAAGGTATATTCATATCACAAGCCAAGTACATAAAAGAGATGTTAAAGTTTGAGATGGAAGATTGCAAGGTATTTAGTACATCCCTGATCATAGGATGTAAGTTGAGCAAGGAAGATGAGCTTTCAAAGGTCAATCAGATTTCATATAAGTCAATGATTTGAAGTTTGTTGTACATCACTACCTCTAGACTTGATATCATGTAAGCAATAGGTCTTATGGGAAGGTTTCAAGTAGATCCAAAGGAGAATCATATACAAGTAGTCAAAAAGATGTTTAGGTATCTCAAGGGGACTATGTATTATGGATTGTGGTATCCAATAAGTAAGGAGTTCAATTTGACAACCTAAATAGATGTAGATTAGGTAGGTAGTATAGATGATAGGAAGAGTAACAATGGAGGAGCCTTCTTCCAAGGTGGGTGCCTAATTTCATGGATAAATAAAAAATAACCATCAATATCCTTATCTACTTGTGAGGCTGAGTACATTATAGTAGCTTCATGTTGAACTTAGGTTCTATGGATAAGACATACCCTAAATGACTACAATGTCTCCTAGCCTTATCTATTATGATAATATAAGTGTTATAAGCATCTCAAAGAACCCTATCATGCACTCAAGCACTAAACACATTCCCATTAGATATCATTTTCTAAGAGAGAAGTTAAGTTTAAAAAGTTTCAAATTTGAATTTGTTTATAAATAGGATAAGATTGTAGACATCTTGACCAAACCACTCCAAAGGTAACTTTTGAACACCTAAGATAGAAATTGGGTGTAATTCATACCCCTAGAAATCATTGAAAAAGTCAAGTACTTAGGGGGAAATAGTCATGCTCATTAGCTCCAAGATCATTTGAGTTATTCCAAGAAGGTATGTATGAAGATAGGGGGAGCACATTTTTTTATGTCTCATAAATTCATAAGTCATGTGTGTTAAGTATTTTGGTTGTAAGGAGTGTGATCCAAGGTGTTACAAACATCACTTTGTCATTTATGTCAAAGGGGCATAAAATACTAGAATAGGTATATAATAATGATTATCATACATTATGTTTTGCCATAAATAACAAAGGGGGATATTTATGAGCATTGTTATTATTGTTGAAATTTGGCACTGATGTTGTCATTGATGTCAAAGGTTCTTAAGAAAGGTGTTCATGAGGTCATTTTAGAACTTTTTTGTTTAATAACATCATTGAGAGGTATAAAACTATATGAGGAGCATGTAAATCTTATGATAAATGTATAATATCATCAATAATTGTTTCAAGGTTAGTTATCAAGTTTTAAGAGCTTGAGAATCCTAGTCATGACACTGGTCATTACATGAAGAGATCTTGTGAGAAGGTATGAGATTGGTGGACTAGTGATATGGATGCACATAGGCATAATAATATATGTAAGGTTTTTTGAGCATTAATATTATGAATTTAACCACTCATGAGAGTTTTAGAGTGAACTTATAGGGGTAGGACATATAGACCTGGTATGTAACTAGACCACCTCTAAACCCTACTTGGCCTAATGAGGCAACATGATCTATTTGCAAGGCATATGAAGGATTTTTGACATTATTTAATAATGTGAGATGTTTTTTGAGCATGTAAGTGAGGTGGATAGTGTATGAAAAAAGGCTTGAAGGCTAGTTTCAAGGCCTAATATGGTTTGTAAGTCAAGATCCAAGCAAGCAAAGAGAGAGATGGTGGAAAAATGAGGTATGAGATTTATATTTCAAGATAAAAATGAGAATGTGAGACTTTTGTAATGTCCCCAATTTTCTATTAAAATGGTTTAATTAATTAATTAAATTATTATGAAAATAAAATTGACTTCTTCTAGAAGTTTCCTGGGAAGGCTTTAAAAGAAGGGGAAAGCAAAGCATTTGCATTATCTAATATCTTCTTTTGCAAAATTATTCTGAGAAGCTTGAATCGGTGATTCAGCTGGAATCTCTGAGGATGAAACCCTTCAGTAGATTGGCGAAGAGTTGGATGAAAACCCAGCCCTTTTTCAGAGGTGGATTCGAGACGGAATCTATATTGTGCATATTGGTCAGATCGGGAGCTTCAGAGGCCATTCACTGAGGATATCAGGGTTCAGCCTTTGCAAAGGTCTCTAGGTATTTATCCTATGTTTTGATCCCAGGTTTTATAGTTTATAGTCAGAGCAGGTTCGGTACGGAATCCGTACAGATAGACAGATCGGCACCAGGCCATACCAGTAGATCTGGAAAAGGAAAGGGCACAGTTTGGCCGTAGGGTTTTATAGAGACCGGCATCGGCATATAGACCGACATCGGCCGATTGTCTACCAACGTCGGCAGTCAGGTAGTCACAGATAGTCACAGGTAGGCAGAGGTCACCCTCAGAAGACCGATGGTAGTAGTGTATCGACTGACATCGACATCATCAGCAACCGACGTCAGCGACTATGTTTTCTGGACACAGCAGGATGAGAGCACGCAATCCCAAGTTTTTTTATTTCCAGTTTGGTAGTTGTTATAATAATTGGGTTTTGAGACCAATCTGTAATAATTTTATGACATCTGGGCTATAGTATCAGTTACATTCAGTTTTATATCTTTGTCCAATTGATTGAATGTTGTAAGTAGTGGAAATCAATTTTATTTGCTTTCAATCCTAGTTTGGGATCTTTAAGTGGTATCAGAGCCATGCATCTTGCCAGCCTGTAGGGGTAAATATATTTTATTTCTATGCATCCTAGAAGATTTGATAGAAGCCATAAATATTTTACACGTAGTAGAGCTCAGTATGAGCGAGAGTTGGGTTTAGGACAGCCACCTATCATGGCCGAAGTACAGAGGCATGCCCATAGAAACCAGGATGAGGAAGAAAGAGAGATGATGAGGACCCTCATCACTACCCAGCCCAGGATTGTTTAGGCTCTAGACCGATTATAGGATACCATGGAGCGTTTAGAGGTGGAGAGACATAGAGGGAGAAGGAATAGATTAATTTCAGTGACAGGCAGTGAGTCCAGTCAGCATAGTCACCATTCCCATTCTTCAGTGGGGAGCTCCCGTCATTCCTCTAGGTAGAATCATCATCATAAACCTACTCCAAATAGACCATTACTACCTCAGTTTGTACCAGGTGGCCAACCAGTACAGGTGGAACTACCAGAGATGGGGTTCCAAGAGTCCATTTTGGCAGCTATAGTAGAGTGGAGAGCTTTACCCCCAGAGGTTAGGGAGGTTTTTCCTTTGCCCCAGTATTGTGCACAGCATAGAGACACAGCCAGACTCAAGGGAGATCAGGGTAATAGACCACCACAGCAGCAGCATAATCATGACCTCAATAGAGCTACGGGGAAGATTACATTGGCTTCATATAATGGCTCTGGAGAGACTAGTGCGAGAGCTTGGGTCCACAAGCTAGACATATATCTTTCTTTGAGGCCCATGCCTGAGCATGAGGTCATTCAGTTTGCGGTATTACATCTAGAGGGGATTGCATATGATTGGTGGCACCATGGATTGGTCACCCAGGATCATGCTTTAGTTCATTCCTATGCTGAGTTCACTGAGAGACTTATTGCACGGTTTGACCGTAAGGATACAAAACTTTACTACAGGGAGTTGGCTCATCTTAGACAGAGTGGTCATGCAAAAACTTATATTAATGAGTTTCAGCGTATTGCAATTATGGTACCTGATATGCCTCAGAGACGGAGTGTGATGTTGTTTATTGAAGGATTACAGGATAGACTTAAGGGACTGGTTCGTGCTTTCCAACCAACCACTCTTAAGGATGCTATTGATGTGACATTGAGACTGGATACTGTTCCCACTTCTTATCAGGGTGATAAAAAAATAGCCACGAATTCTTGGCCTTTACAGAAGGCCAATGCACCACAAAATAAAGAAGGGTCATCCTCTACAAATCCTTGGATGAATCAGGAGACTAGGAATGACTTGAGGAGGAAAAAGTTATGTTTTTCCTGCAAAGACCCATGGGAACCAGGCCACCATTGCATGGGTAAAGGAAAGGTTCATCTGATTGAGGTAACTTCTGAGTGTGGAGATGAGGAGGTTCCTGATACAGACATTGAGGATAATATTGAGTAGGATCAGATACAGTTGGAGTTAGACACCCCAGAGCCTTTGGCATCAGCCAAAGCAATTATGGCTACTCTCTCCAGTTATCCTAACTTTCATGCCTTTCAGTTGAAAGGTACACTTGAGGGTAAGTGGGTAGTGAGCTTATTAGATACAGGTGCTACACATAACTTCATTGACCAGAAGTTAGTGGGAAGGCATGGATTACAGTATGAGAAGTTTGGTGGTTTCGGGGTAAAGGTGGCAGATGGTGCAGTATTGGGTTGTACCAAACGAATTCCACAGCTCAGCATTCAGATGGGGAATTACACTTTGACCGATGATTTTTGTGTGTTTCCTTTAGAGGATTATGATGTGGTCTTGGGCATGCAGTGGTTACAGGGTATTGGGCGCTACATTATTGATCACCACCGTATGCAGTTAGAATTCCTTTCTGGGGGAAGGAAGATTATCTTGAAGGCAGAGCAAGATGGAGGACCTAAGGAGGGGTCATCCCGCAGGATGGAGTCTCATGTTATAGGTGATGTGGTAACTAATTCTATTTGTTGCAGGGCATTTTCCTTTCCAATTATAAGTCAACATCCTTATGGGGATTATGAGAGTTTGTTAATCAGAGTAGCGCAGCGGCCCTTTTCTAAGTCTAAGGTATGTGATGGTGAATTTGCTAATTACATATTGAGGATTATCACACTACTCTCTAGGAGAAACAAGGTGAATGTAGTCACAGATATTTTCTAGCCTGGTGTTTTTGACAGAAGAATTTGCAAATTTTTGAGATTAATATGGCATCTAGGTAGTTGGTATTGGGTATCAGGAGCGAATTGCTTGAGAACAAGCAATCTCCGAGAAGGGAGGACTGTAATGTCCCCAATTTTCTATTAAAATGGTTTAATTAATTAATTAAATTATTATGAAAATAAAATTGACTTCTTCTAGAAGTTTCCTGGGAAGGCTTTAAAAGAAGGGGAAAGCAAAGCATTTGCATTATCTAATATCTTCTTTTGCAAAATTATTCTGAGAAGCTTGAATCGGTGATTCAGCTAGAATCTCTGAGGATGAAACCCTTCAGTAGATTGGCAAAGAGTTGGATGAAAACCTAGCCCTTTGTCAGAGGTGGATTCGAGACAGAATCTAGATTGTGCATATTGGTCAGATCAGGAGCTTCAGAGGCCATTCACTGAGGATATCAGGGTTTAGCCTTTGCAAAGGTCTCCATGTATTTATCCTATGTTTTGATCCCAGGTTTTATAGTTTATAGTCAGATCAGGTTCGGTACAGAATCCGTACGGATAGACAGATCGGCACCAGGCCGTACCAGCAGATTTGAAAAAGAAAAGGGCACAGTTCGGCCGCAGGGTTTTACAGAGACTAGCATCGGCATATAGACTGACATCGGCCGATTATCTACCGACATCGGCAGTCAGGTAGTCACAGACAGTCACAACAGGCAGAGGTCACCCTCAGATGATCGACGGTGGTAGTGTATCGACCGACGTCGACATCATCAGCGACCGACATCGGTGACTGTGTTTTCTGGACACAGCAGGCTGAGAGCACGCAATCCTAGGTTTTTTTATTTCCAGTTTGGTAGTTGTTATAATAATTGGGTTTTGAGACCAATCTGTAATAATTTTATGACATCTGGGCTATAGTATCAGTTACATTCAGTTTTATATCTTTATCTAATTGATTAAATGCTGTAAGTAGTGGAAATCAATTTTATTTGCTTTCAATCCTAGTTTGGGATCTTTCAACTTTTTAGTGGTGTGATAGGTTTTCCTAGGTTTTTTGACCATGTTTTAGGTCAAAGTTTTCAAGAAAAGGCATGAAAGGTGGTTTTGAGGTTTCTCAATTACACAAAATGAAGGGTTGTCAACCCGAGAAGGAATTTCAAGTTTTCATTGTCATGTGTAACCTTTGCATGGGAACCTAATATTTTGAGGAGAGATGGGGAAGGATCCTAGCTAATATATCTAGGAATTAGTTTTAGAAATGAGGGGTAATCCTTTATGAACAATTGTTAACACCAAAAATAATGTCAACCCTCTCTAAAACACTAATAATAACCCAATGTGAAAGATATTGTTGTAAAGTTATCAAAATGGATATTTTTTTCTATTTTATATATTATATCATGAATTAAAATCTCTCAGGCATCTCCAAGTGTGATTGGTTTATAATGTGAGTGAGTGGACCCTACAAGAAAGGCTTTGTTTTTTAGAGATTTATTGTAGTTATTAGAGTTAACCAAATCAAAGTTGATAAATAAATGGAGGAAAAATATTAAACCTATATTTTATGACCATGGTGGTTTTTTATAATATTTTATCTCTCAAGTGTGCTAAACTGGTCATACAAGTTGACTTATCGCTAACATGCCTAATGGTGCAAACAATGAGAAAACTAGACATAAGTGAGAAGGTGATTAGGGATGTGTTATAATGGATTAGGGATGAATACAAGTACATGGATATGATTTTAAATACCTTTAATACATGTTAATATTGGATAAAATATTTTGATATCATTATATATAGCAAAAATTTGCTCTCAAGTTGACTTGTCTAGCTTAGTGAGGTTTGTGTACTGTGAGGTCATGATATTGGTCTAAAAGACCAATATTGATATTAAATATAATGATATATTTGTTTTAGGTTATTTTTAGTATGTTTTAATATTATATTAATTAATTTTAATTTAATTAGTATGTTCTTTCATGTATCATAAGTTCATGTTTCCATGACTATGTTTTGAGGCTTGTTGGTAGTTCTGAGTGGGCTCTTTGCAGAATTGGATTTGAGTCCTTTTTCCATATATTGTGAAGTATAAAACACATAGTGATTATATTAAGGTCATTTATTTTATGTATGTGTAATTTTTTCCCATGGTTGTGTTGTCAATCAGACTCGCACCTTTGTGAAGGTAGTTTCAGGCCTTCATAGTCTGCTAAAACATGGAAACAATCCTAGGTTGTGGGTGGCCTAATTAGTGGATTGAATATTTATATTGTAAGGTTTATCTCCATTTTGTGTATCACTTAGGATATCTACTCTATTTTAAAAACTTATGAGAAAAAGGAAGGAAAAAAAATGAATGAAAAAAATCCTATCTAATGATGGTGATACACCTAAATTTTGAGTTGATCCACTCAATTTGAGCTCCTAGAAAACCCTAATCTAGACAAGAAAAAGGATGAAATTTCAAATAAAATTGAATAATATGCATAAAAATTTCATGAAAAGGATTTATCTGGTGATTAAATTTTGAGATAAATGAAGGAATAGGCCTAATTCAAGGCACTAACTAGTCACTTATATCCATTATAACTTCAACCAAGATATGTTTAAACACAGAACATGACCTGCATAATCTAATCAACTATGTTGCTAGGTAAGAATCAATACTTGAAAAAAAAGAGAAATTATATCAATTATGTAAATCACTAACATGAATACACTATACCAATATTATGTAAAATAAAAACATTCCTTCTATTAATCTAAAAGAAGCTTACAAACTCAGTCTTTGGTAGAATTTGGTCTTGCCAAAAGAGGGATATAATTCAAGGCCAAAAAGCCAACTTATATATAAAATATACAATAGCCAATAGGTTGGTTCTAAAAATATAAAAGGAGGTCAACTCTTACATTAACCAAGTCTAATTTTCATTATGCCAAGATAACAAAGCCTTCTAATAATATATTCTTGTCTTTTATCTTGCATGAAAAACCTTTTGACATTGAAAATGGATGGTGGTCTCAAGCTTGGACTAATATACCTCATATATGAAATATACACCAATCTTAGATGTCTTAACTTAATCTTGAACTAATTTAAAGCTGAGTTGGAACATGAGAATGTCTTCTATTGCATGGAAAGTATGAGTAGATGTGGAACTTGATAACCAGTCAAATCCACTTGCATGAAAAAGCTACACCACATCCAAATTTAGAACTCTGCTTGAACTTTTGGAAATATTTGAAAGGATTGGATTAACAAGAGTGCATTCATGAAATTTTGTGTTGAGCTCTCCAACATTAAACTCCTTGAGTCCTTCATGCAAACGAGTCTCTATTTTAGAACTAAAGGTGTCATTTTTGAAATGGTTACACATCTTGGATGTGTCTAATCCTATTCTAGGTCACTTTACATGTTGTATAATGCAATAATATATTTATTTGATTTTTAAATCTCTTGCATTTTCTAGTTCTTTATCTTTATCTATTTCTTGTAGATAATTTATTTGAGCTTTTCCTTTTGCCTCTAACTTTGTTTATTTCCACGGACTTTTGTTTTAGAATTTTCTTGATTATGTCTTTGTCTATTCACTTTGGAGTCTTATCTTTAGAATTTTGTCTTCAAAAAAAATTTCCATGGTTTATCCTTCTTAGCTCTTCATTTTGGGTACTTTCCTATGGATAATTTCTTTGAAGGAATTCTTTTAGATAATTTATCTAAAGGAATTCCTTCATACTTTTTGTCTACAACTTTATTCATTTTCCTCAGACAAAAAGTCCAAAGGAACTATCTTCATTCCTTTTCAAATTACCCTTCAAGTTTTTAAAATTCCCCTTTAGCATTTTTAATAATGACTTTCTTGAAGGGATTCTACCCTTCAGGTTTTTATAGAGTGTCCTTCCAATCTTTTGGGCTTCTTCGAAAATCCCTTTGGAATTTTGTAAATGGTCCTTTTTGGAAAATTTGAAGTGAACTCTTCTGAAAGATCCCTTCAGACTTTTTTAAAGGACCCTTCAACAAAATGAATGAACCCTTTAGAAAAAATTGTATTTGTCCACCTGCCCTTTAGACTTTTGTAAATGATCCACTTTACCATAGATTTAACCCTTCAAATTTTTTGCAAATTATCCTTTGGATTTATTTAAATTGTAACTTCTCAAAGGGTATATAACCTTAAATATTCTTGTAAAAGTCCTTTTTAAATTCTTAAAGTGAACCTTCCTGAAGGGCAGTTACCCTTAGAGATTCTTGCCAAGTGTCCTTCAATTTTTTTCCAAGTGACTTTCCTGAAGGGAAAGTGACCCCTTAGCCTTTGATCTTTGACTCTTAAAAAATTTATGAAGGGAAATTTCCCAAAGGGAAAATGACCCTTTAGGTTTTTGGAACTACCCTTTAGGATTTTTGACAAGCCCTTTGGATTTTTTGACAGGCCCTTCATATTTTTTCAATGGTCCTCTCAGCTTCTATAAAGACTTTATCAAAAGAATGAGTAAGCTTTCTAGAGGAATTCTTTCAGATAATTTGTCTAAAGGAATTCCTTTAGACTTTTTGAAAATTCCCTCTATTTCTTTCGATCATTTCATTTAGACAAAAAGTCTAAAGGAAATCTATCTTCGACTTCTTTTAAAATGGACAATTCCTTTAGACAAAATTTCAAAGGAATTCTTGTATAGGGACTATTGTAAATTTCCCTTTAGGATTTTGGAAAAGACTTTCCTAAAAGAATGAATTATTCAATCAGCTTATAAGAAAAACTTGAAGTCTTCTTCTTTGATAACCTAAAGTCTTTTTTCTGTAGAGCTTCGAATGGTAGAGGTTATAATTTGACCTATGGGGTTAAATTTTTCAACATTTTGGTGACTCATCTAGGAAGCATGCCTGCTATGCTTGAGAAATAAAACCATAAACATGATATTGAACTCACAAAACAATGGTAAACCTAGTCCATGACTATAAATCTCCTTTGACTAGACATGAAGTAACCTTCATCCTTCAAAATAAGAAGGGAAATAGATAGAAATAGGAAAACTAACTAAACCAAGAAAATGTGTAAATAAGCACTTATTTAGAAAAAACAAAAATGAAACTACTGTGCTTGAATAACACTTGGAGGAAAGCAAACAAACTAACTATGTATAAAGATCTTTGCTCTTTAGTAATAATGTTTTAGATATATCCCATTGACTAGGATTAGAAGCTCCTAACCATCTATCTTTTCAAGTTGGAAGGAATTGTGGGATTTTTAGCTAGAGGTTGTGTATGGGACACTCCAAAGAGAATCAAACTTTTGTGCCTTCCTATTTTATCTCTATCCTCATCCTACTTAAGGACCAAATCTCCTTCTTTAAAACTTCATGAATAAGCTCCCTTGTCAAAAGCTCTCTTTACTTGTGCTTGATGAACTTCCATGGCTGACATAGCCTGATTTCTTATCTATTTCAGCTCTATAAGCTCAACATACCTAATCTCCATAGGATCATTCTCCAACAATTCAAGCTGATGCATTGGTTCCAAAGCAGGAAATTCAAGAGAAATGGGTAACCTTGCTTCCTTACCATATACTAGCTTATATGGAGAGTTGGCTATCTACCTTTTATAGGTGATTCTATCAGCCCATAGAGATAAATTCAACTTGAGATGCCATGACCTCTAATTGTCTTCAATAGTCCTTATGATCCTTAATAGGTTCTTATTCATAGATTCAACAAGGCCATTGCCTTGTGGATAATAGTTTGATGAAGTGTTGAGATAAATTCCATGTTGGACAACCCATTAATTGATCCTAGATCCCATAAAATCCATTACATTATTAGAAATAATAGTTGAAGGAACTCCAAATCTAGTAATCAAACCTTCATATAAATCTAAAACATTAGTTTCATTTGCTTCTTTCAATGCCACTACTTTTGTCCAATGTGTGAAGTAATCTATAGCAGTTAGAATCCATTTATGTCCTAAAATTTAAGGAGGATTAATGAGCCAATAAATTCCAATCCCCATTGGATAAAGGGTTGATCCATCATAATTGGTTGAAGAGGCAAGGCTGTAAGCTTCACTTTTCCTACAAACATAACACACTATTTGCACTTCCTAACCCAAACATGGAAATCACCAAATATACTAGGAAATATTACCCACATCTCATGATCTTAAGGGTTGTATTTCTTGTAGAAAAATGTCCTCCAACATGTCCATCATGGAATTCTTCAATCAATCTCTGAGTTTGGCTTGGTTCTACACATCTTAGAAACATGTCATTTATATCTTTCTTGAATAAAACACCATCAATAAGAAAAAAATGAAATTGATTGCAACCTAAAATATATTATTTTTGAATCACTTAGATGAGAGGGATAAATACCATCTTGGAAATAGCTTACCAAGTCATGAAACTAGCTGGAAGGTGAGGGATGACCAGCTATATCCTCTTCATCACTTGACATCAAAACAACCTCATTAGTCTCTTACAAGTCTTGAGCTAGATGATCATAAAGTTCTTTGACTCTAATCATCTTCGTGACCTTAATTTATACATCATACTCCATTACCTTAGTTATCCAACCAGCTCTCTTCTCATTTATATCCTTATTCAAGATAAACTCTTTGATGCTTGGATGGGAAACAATTAGATGTATCTTATTATTAGACAAAAAGTGTCTAAAATTCTTAAGAGATCTTATAAATAAAAGGACATACTTTTCAACAAAATAATACCTTGTTTCATACTCTTCCAAGCCTTGGCTGAAGAAAGGTATTAGCTTCTCCAAAGCCTCATTATTTTGTTGCATAAGAATGCCTGAAATGGTGTCCATGTTAACATATGTATACAAAATAAAATCTTTTGTGAAAACTATATTTATAAGCATAGGAGCACCAGCTATGGCCCTCTTAATATCTTTAAAAAAATTTACTCCTTCTTTGGACCAAATGAAGCCCTGATCCTTCTTTAACATGGTTGTAAGTGGCTTTGCTAAAATGGCAAAATCTGAAATATATCTCCTTATGAAGTTGATTTTCCCAAAGAAGCTTTGATAGCCTTTTTATGCTTAGGCAAGAAAAGTGCAAAAATGGAGTCAATCCTTTTAGAATCTATTCTTAAACCATGATTTGAAACAACATGTCCAAGAAGATTACCTTCATGAATAGAAAACACACACATTTTGGGATTTAGAGATACTCCAAATTACCTACACCTTTCGAACACTTGCTTGAGATGAACCATGTGATCTGCATTCTTTGAAAATAATGTTATATCATCCAAATAAACAAGTACAAATCTATTAAGAAGGCCTTGAAATGCCATATTCATGGTTCTCTAAAATATTTCTCCAACATTAGACAAACTGAATGGCATCTTTCTATATGAAACTATCCCCCACTTAGTTGTGAAGGCTATCTTAACTTAGTCTTCTTCCTTGACCAAAATCTAATTATAGCCACTATATCCATCCAACAAAGAAAATCTCTCTAAACCTACAAAAAGCTATAAAATTTATTCCATTAATGGTAATGGATAGTGATTTTTAAGTGAAGCCCTATTTAAATCATGAAAATCAATACAAAAATGAATCTCACCATTCTTCTTCCATACTAAAATGAGATTGGCCACCCAAGTTAAGTGCTTGATTGGAAATATAATAACTAATTCTATGAGCTTGTGAAGCTTACATCTCATCAAAAGCTCAAGCTTAAGATTGGTTGGTCTTTGTCTTTATCTTATTGGTTTAGTATCCTCCTCTAACTCAATGGTGTGTTGAGTCAAACTTGGATCAAATCCCTTGAGATCACTGTACTACCATGAAAATATATCATTAAAACTTGTGCATAAATCAATGAAATATTTTCTTTGTGAAGGATTACATACTTACCCAACTTCAAAATCTTACTAACTACAATCTATACATTGGCATAGTGCTCTTATTTTGTTGACAAGGATGACTTATCCTTCCTTAGCTCATCATCACCACTAAAAATGTTATAAAGTGTGACCAATACCTTGGGAAACTTATTCATTTTTAGTTTCATAATCTGATCACCATATTGTTGCAAGTGATTTGATTGGTTTCCTGAAGGAAAATTAACCTCCCCTTACAAGAATCTCATAATTTGATTGTCATATTTGAACACTTTCTAATTCTCATGATTATCTAAAATAGAAGGTATTACAACTAGCTTTATGTGTGGTTGAATATTTTCATTTTTTACATCATCTGGGATACTAAATTGTGACCCAATGGCAGCTAACCTACTAGCATGTTTATTCTCACCTCTTGGTATTGCTTAAATGTTAAAAGCTTAGAAATATTCAAGTAAGTCCCATATTATATGCATGCAAGAATTAGGAAACAAAATTTTTCATATATTTAAACTTCTTACTTCGTGAAATCCAAGCTCACTATCACCAAAAACTTGCAAAGAATTGACTTTCATCTTTTTAGCCCACTGCAAACTATGAACTAGTGCTTCATACTTAGCAACATTGTTTGAATAGCCAAACTAAAATTTAATATAAGATAAATACCTTTATTTTTTTGGATAAACCAACATCATTCCATATTTGTTTCCATGCTTATTCCTTGATCCATCAAAGTATAATTGCCACAAACTTTCATTAGACTCATCTTCTTTGACCATGGCTAGAATTGGTGTATCATTATCATGAAGGAAATACACACCAAGTAATTTTTATTCAATTAGCTATTAAGGATCATGCTCATTCAAGGTAGAATCCCACTCATCAAGGAACAAATCTGTAACTCCATCCAAAGGTGATTCATTTTCTACTTCACTAGCTTCTAGTACTTCATCTGAGATGATACAATTAGTATTCACAACACTTGACATATATGGATCTATATGTAAATGTGAAATAGGTTCAGAATGAATTGTTACCTTGCTAGCATACCTAGTTATAAATGTAAAATAAGTCAAATTAAATGATAAATATCCCCTAATCTTTGAGGTGAAGTCTCTTGAAAGGCACATAACAAAGTAAGGAGGCAAGTCTACCACAACAACATCCTATGGAATAGTAACATTAGGACAAGCATGTAATGTCAAATTCATATCTTTGATGATGCCTACCATATTTTTTGGTGACCCATCTAATTTCAATACTCTTTTAGTGTTTATCTCATAAACAAGTCCAAGCTTGTCTGCAATCTATTTAAGCATGACTGGACTACTAGCTCCACTATCCACCATAAAATTATGAACCAAAGTATCAGATAATATCAAAGAAAGGTAAAAATGAGGAGTTTTATTTGATTTTACCTTAGTTTTGTCCACCTATTCCATCTTATTTACTTGTTTTACCTATTTCTTTGCTAGCTGATCTAAATTAGTTAAGACAACACTTTCTTTCTCAACCAATTTTGGAGATAATTTGAGAGCTAAAAGCTCTTAGATGAGCATATATTTTTGTCTGAGAATGGAAAGAGAATATGACATGCTAATGTTGATGTTATAATTATTTATTTGTTATATTATACTAAACTAAGATCCACTAACCTTTGGCTATACCTTCTAAAGTACTGGTTATTCATGAATTAGAGGTAGTTGATGAACCTTACCAACCTATATATTCTGATTTTTATATGTTGTAGGGACAAAAAGTTGCTATTTTTTACTCTTATAAACAAACATAGGAGTACTTGAAGCATTTGTTACTTCTTGAGCCTCTTCAATGGCTCTTCTTTTAGCTCTAGTTATATCTGTAACTTGACCACTTGAATTGTTAATTTTAACACCTTGAGTAAAAGCAACATGATCATCTACTTTCATATTTACATTAATGGCATCAAGCTGCCCTTGAAATTGATGAGTCTCTCCTTTTTATTCCAAACCTGTATCTTGGTACTGACCTCCTTGAAAATAAAACTCTTCTTATGTCATTTGAGGCATAGTGATGTTCTATGATACCAAGGCTTGGTTTTGAGCATCATTAAGATTTGAGAGATACCAACTTGAATCCTACATAAAGTTGTTTTGAGGTGGGGTGGGAACAATAACATTTGAATTGGAAGGAACATGAGGATCAAGGGAAGCATATGGATTAGCTGGAGTTATGGTTCTTTATGCTTGATAAGGTGGTCTATTTTCTTTGAAACCTTGATAAAGAGGCCTTTAATCTTTGAAGGGATGATAGGTGTTTTGATTTTGCTATTTATAAGGCCTATTAGACTAAAATTTTTTCCTCTTGAGTTTCAATATTTCATTCCCAAAGGATTGTAGCAAACTTTTTAACTCTTCTATCTCACTAGCTTGACTAGTAGGGGATACAATTTGAGCTGGAGGTGGTGGAATAGGAGCTAAGGATGGAAATTGAAGAATTTAAGGGGATGGTATGGAATTTAATTATGGAAGTATAGGCATTGGAGATCTTATAGAAAACTTACTAGCTTGTATCAAACTATTTTCTACCCTTATTTCAACCTCATAAGAATTTGGCAAGGTAGTACCACCCATGGACTATATCATCACACTAATGGCATAATTAAGGGATTTTAAATAGTAAATAAATGAATATTTAGGGGATGGCCTTATCAATGTAGGTATTATATTATGTGTCTTTTGGACTCTGAAGTTAAAATTAGACATGAACTTATGAGGATCCCTTGCTATGGTGATCAATTATTTAACTAAAGATAGGTGATCAGATTTGTCCTCAAATTGCTTGACTAAGGCTTCACCCAATTCATCCTAGGTAGAAATGGAATTTATTTGGATATTTATATACCATTTCAATTCTTTTCCTCTAAAATAAGTAGCTAGTAATTTGGTAGCAACATTATTCTCAATAACATTTTAGACTGAATAAAGATTAGCCACATCTTGGATATGCTCAATAAGGGTTGTTTGATTTTATCCTTAGAATAATGGGATACTCTTGAGGGTAGAAACTGGAATGTCATCAAATTAGGCTAAATTTAGTGGGCTACCTATATTGAATGGAACAAACACCTAGTTTATAATGGCCATTTGGATAGTGGAAATTGTAGTGCTTAGAACAATCAGATGACAAAAAGGTAGATACTATTTTTGAGGATATGGTTTTGCCCTCCTAAATATTGATCTCTTATAAGATATAAATTCAAAAGGAATACCTTTGCTTACTGAACTTGTGTTAATGTTTGGCATGAAAGAGCTACCTGAATGATGCTATGAAATCTACAAATTGAAGAATCTTTAGCTTGTGATGAAGATGAATATTCTCATGTCCTACAAAAATTTTTCTTCAGATTCAAACTTCTTTAGATCTATAAAATATTTCTTTTTTGGTCCCACCAAGCATCCCAAAAACTATTGTCAATCATACTTGCACCCTTGTGAAGGTAGTTTTAGGTCTTCATAGTCTAATGAAACATAAAAACAATCCTAGGTTGTGGGTGGCCTAATCAGTGGATTGAATCTCTAGATTGTAAGGGATAGCTCCCTTTGGTGTATCAATTAAGATCTCTACTCTATGCTACAAAATATCAAAAAAAGGGAAGAAATAAAACTGAAGGATAAAAAATCCTATCTGATGATGGTGATACACTTAAATTTTAAGTTGATCCACTCAATCTGAGCTCCTTAAAAACACTGATCTAGACAATAAGAAGGCTAAACTTTCAAATCCAATTGACAAATATGTATAAGTATTTCATGAAAAAATTTTATCTAGTGATTAAATCTTGAGGGAAATGAAGGAATAGGCCTGATTCAAGGCACTAACCATCCACTTATATCCACTATAACTTCAGGCAAGAGATGTTTAAACATAAAAGATGACCTATATAATCTAATCAACGATGTTTTGAGGTAAGAATCAAGACTTGACAAGGAAGATAAATTCTATTAGTTATGAAAATCACTGACATGAATACACTATACTAGCATTTTGGGAAATAAAAATAGTCCTTTTATTAATCTAAAAAAAGGTTACAAACTCAGTCTTTGGTAGAATTTGGTCTTGATAAAAGAAGGATATAATTCAAGGCCAAAAAGCCAACTTATATATAAAACATACAATAGCCAAGAGGTTGGCAATGAAAATAGAAAAGGAGGTCAACTCTTACATTAACCAAGTCTAATTTTTGTTATGCTAAGATAACAAATCCTTCTAAGAATATCTTCTTGTCTTTTGTATTACATGAAAAACCATTTGCAATTGAAAATGGATGGTGGGCTCAAGCTTGGACTAATCTACCTCATACATGAAATCTATGCCAATGTTGGATATCTTAACTCAAATTTGAATCAATTTGAAGCTAAGTTGGAATGTGAGAATGTCTTATATTATGTGGAAAGCATGAGTAGAAGTGGCACTTGATAATTAGTCAACTCTATAAATTAAGAATAGTCAACTCCACTTACATAAAAAAGTTATGCCACATCTAAATTTAGAACTTTGCTTGAACTACTAGAAACATTTGAAAGGCTCAAATTAACGAGAGTGCATGCATAAAATTTTGTTTTGAGATATCCAACGTTAAAATCCTTGAGTCCTATATGCAAATGAGTCTCCATTTTAGAACTAAAAGTGTCATGTTTGAAATGGTTACACATCTTGGACGTGTCTAATCCTATTTTGGGCCACTTTGCATGCTATAGAATGTGTTAATCTATTTATTGGCTATTGAAATCTCTTGCATTTTCTAGTTCTTCATCTCTATCTATTTCTTATAGAAAATTTGTTCAATCTTTTCCTTTTGCCTTTTGATTTTTTTATTTCTATAGACTTTTGTCTGAGACTTTTCTTGCTTATGTCTTTGTCTATTCACTTTGGAGTTTTCTCTTTAGACCTTTGTCTTTGGACAAATTGTCCATAGTTTATCCTTCCTAGGTCTTCATTTTGAGTACTTTCTCATGGGTCTCTAAAGACATTCTTTTAGATAATTTGTCCAAAGGAATTCCTTTAGACTTTTTGTCTACAACTTTGTTCATTTCCCTTAGACAAAAATTCTGAAGGAACCATCTTCATTCCTTTGTAAATTGTGCTTCAAGATTTTAAAATGTCCCTTCAGAATTTTTAATAATGACTTTCCCAAAGGGATTCTACCCTTTGGGTTTTTTTAGAGTGTCCTTTTAGATCTTTCAAGCTTCTTGGAAAATCCCTTCAGCATTTTTTAAATGGTCCTTTTTGACAACTATGAAGTGAACTCTTTCGAAAGATCCCTTCAAACTTTTGTAAAGGACCCTTCAACAAAATGAATAAACCCTTAGGTAAATGAATGAACTCTTAGAAAAAATTGTATTTGTCCACCTACCCTTCAGAATTTTGTAAATGGTCCACTTTACCATGGATTTGACCCTTCAAGTTTTTTGTAAATGATCCTTTGGATTTCTTTCAAGTGTACCTTCCTAAAGGGTAGATACCCTTCAGAGTTCTTGTAAAATTTCTTTTGAAATTCTTGAAGTGAACCTTCTCGAAGGGCAGATACCCTTTGAGATTATTGTAAAGTGTCCTTCAGATTTCTACCAAGTGACTTTCCTAAAGGGAAAGTGACCCTTCGGCCTTTGATCTTTGACTCTTCAAAAATCTATGAAGTGAACTTTTTAGAAGGGAAAGTGACCCTTTAGGTTTTTCGAACTGCCCTTCAGGATTTTTCAAGAAGCCCTTTAGATTTTTTGACAAGCCCTTTAGATTTTTTTCAATGGTCCTCTTAGCTTCTATAAATACTTTCCCAAAATAATGAGTAAGATTTTTAGAGGAATTATTTTAGATAATTTTTCTGAAGGAATTATTTCAAAATTTTTGAAAAGTCCCTTTATTTCTTTCGAACATTTCATTTGAACAAAAAGTCTAAAGGAAATCTATCTTTGACTTCTCCTTTTAAAATGGATAATTCCTTCCAACAAAATTCTGAAGGAATTCTTGTATAATAACTATTTTAAATTTCCCTTTAGGCTTTTGGAAAAGACTTTCCCAAAAGAATGAATTCTTTAATCAGCTTGTAAGAAAAACCTGAAGTCTTCTTCCTTGAGAACCTGAAGTCTTTTTCTTGTAGAGATTCAAATGGCAGAGGTTATATTTTAACCTATGGGGTCAAAATTTTAAACATTTTATTTATAAAAATTATGTTTTTACTTCAGTTGTTTAAGACATATTTTTTGGGTATGCATAGGCTTATTGTGAACAGTGTTTTGAAAAGAGGTTCAAGCAGTGGTTGGACCTAAAATGTACTTTGGACCTAAATTAAAATTTTCTAAGGTATATTTTAGTGAAATATGATATTTTAATTTTGTGTGATAATTTTTAGAGTATTCGAAGGAGTTCAAAGGGTAACATGTGCTAATGAAGGCCTAATTGAATTAGGTCTCCTTAAGGCCTAAAAGGGGTTTTGTCTTATATGATATGCCCAACATGATTTAATGTTTTATTTATGTTTTTTGAATGACCTAAGACCTATTTTATTTAAAATATAAGTGGTCAAGTGTATATGTATGACCAAGAGGCATATGAGCAAGAGCCTAGTATAAGAACAAGGCCTAATAGGCCTATTTGGCTAGTTAGTGTGTATAAGAGTTGAAGTGGAAGATATAGTATTTTGAATAATTAAAGGATGTATTATATACCATCATTATGATGCATAAAAACTATCATGAATATCTAATATTGGTACTATAGATGATTATCAACGTCAAATGACCTAATCTATCTTTAAGAGACCTAATTAAGCAAAGACGGCTAGAGACTAGTTTGTGAAGGATAAAAGTATGTGAAGAAATAAGGATATCATCATATGTTGTATGAGAAATAAAGGTTTATAAAGGTGATCAAAGGTTTGAGGTGGCTGAGTTGGTGATGATTCATCTAGTGGGTTGGTGCCTTCTTTCAAGTGGGTGCTTACTAAATCCTAATCAATTTGGTGCTTGGTTGGTTGGGGTTGGTGCTCCAAGTGAAGTTGTTGATTCAATAAATATTGATGTTTGACTTATATGATAGTATTCCATTTGAATCATTAATGTTTTTTCTTCCCCTTAAGGGTTTCCTACTCAAATAAGTGTTTTATGTGTAATGCTCTTCTCATATGCTCATGGCTCTTAATATGTTGCTAGTTCACTATATTGTTTTGATATTTCATGAATGATAAAGTAAATTTGTAAATTTTTTCAATAATGATTAAACCCCCCTCTGAGTCATTGTGATTCCAACAATATGGATGTGTAATAGAGTGACAAAATGTTTGATAACCTCTTGTGCCTACAGTTCTTTAAAAAACTCTTCATTTATGCATTGGAGAATGATAAATGGTAGTTACAAAAGGACTTCCAATGTTATTATTGACCATTTTTTGCCCAAAAGAAAAAAAAATTGGTCCCCTTCTTCCCCTGTTGTTCAAAACAAATTCATTTTTTATTTTTTTCACAAGTCCAAGAATTTATACAAACTCCACAGGTCCATTTCTATGGACTCTGCAAAGTTTGGTTTTCTACGGACTCTGCAGGTTTCTACGGACTTCACAAGTTTTTATATAGACACAGTAGGTGTAATCCTTGGTAGATGAAAATCAATTTTAGAGAGTATGAGATTTTACAAAGATTCTTTAGATTTTCATCTGAAGAAATTCACAAAGAAAGTTGGCGTCTCTGAACCATTGAACCAACGCTTCGGTTCAATGCTTTTGGTTCAACACAGAGTTTAATCGATAAAGTTTAATGGACTAGTTAAATGTTTGGTTGAATCGACAGTTCAATCAACTTTAATTCAAGCCTTATTTCATTGTTTCAAGTCCATCACTTCAATTTCAAGCCTTGGTTCAATCTTTAAGTTCATCTCTTAGTTTAGCAAAGAGTTCAATGATCTTGGCTCAGCAGTCACTTGAACCGTTCAACCAATTTTGGTTCAATGGGTTGGTTAAATGCCTTGGCACTTTAGCTTAACACTTTAGTAGGTTCATCAGTAGCTTCAAATGAATGGTTCATCACTTATTTTCAGTCTATCAATCCATCGGTGAGTTCATTGGCGCGCAGCATTGAACTGTTGAATCGGTTCAATCATTCAGTTCAATCACTTGGCTCAATGCCTCTAATTCAATGTGAAATTTTAATGGAAAAAGAAAATAAGGAAAGTTTAAATGCTTAGTTTAATGGGCTCAGCATAGCTTTGAACCATTGAACCAGTTTAAATGAACAGTTTAATGGGTTGGTTCAAGCGGATGGTTTAACAAGGAGATATAGCAAACAATTCAGAGGGGCTCAATGCACAGCATTAAACCATTTTGGTTCAACTAATAAGTTCACCAAGTAGGTTCAACAAATCAGTTCAAAGGCTAGGTTTAACATTTGTCGGTGCACAGTGATTGAACCATTGAACCGATTGAACTGTTGAACCAATTTTGGTACAATGGCTTGGTTCAAGGGTGTGCCCTATAGCTGAAGGGTAGCTGAGGGTCCAAAAGCCCTTGCAAAGGGTAGTTCAAGATCTAAAATCCCTTGCAGAGGGTAGAGAACATTTAAAGGGGCCGCTAGCTCAGGGGGAAGTAAAAAAGCCTGAAGAAAAGGACAAAGAGCGGCCAATTCCTATAGAATTTTTATTCGTGGGAAAAGGCCCAAAACAAAAGCTTGTGAAGCAAAAAAGCTACAAAAAAGACCTGATGAATTTTGCTAATGATGATGATGTCCTGAAATCCATCAAATTTAAGTAGACAAACTAGCCATTGGGTGACGGCTGTGTGAACGTCAAATTTAACATAGTGAAGTGGCCATTATTTTTGAACTACCTTAGTGCCAATATGGAAGGAGCCCAAAGAATGCAGTGACCCACCAAAAGATCACCCCTGAGGGCTGAAGGAGCATAAAAGGACAAAGAGCCCAGAGAACAAAGAATAGGCGGATGGTGTAGCTCATAAATTCAAATCTTGATAGTAGAATGGCCATGACATAGAAGCAGATGAAGTCATCCAGGTGATGCAGGAAGGTGTCAATTCAAGAAGTTATTTCAGTGGTTGACACAGTGCATACCATGCGATCATCAAAGAGGCACAAACAGTGGTCGACATGACTGGTTTCCTTCAAAATTCATTGGAGAGCAGTCAAATGGTGCAGCTCATAAATTCAAATCCTGACAATAGAATGGCCATGACATAGAATCACATGAAGCGATCCAAATGACATAAGAAGGTGTCGATTCAAGAAGTTATTTCAGTGGTTGACATAATGCATACAATGTGATCATCAAAGAGACACAAATAGTGGTCGACATGACTGGTTTCCTTCAAAATGCATTGGAGAGTAGTCAAACGGTGTAGCTCATAAATTCAAATCCTGATAGTAGAATGGCCATGACATAGAAGCAGATGAAGCGATCCAAGTGATGTAGGAAGGTGTCGATTCAAGAAGTTATTTTAGTGGTTGACATAGTGCATACCATGAGATCATCAAAATGCATTGGAGAGCAGTTAAATGGTGTAGCTCATAAATTCAAATCTTGATAGGAGCTAGCACAGCGTTAGATTCAGACGATTTCCTCATCCCAATGCTTGGAAGGTGCATGGGTCACTTGTCAAAAAAGGTGCCAAAGGCCCCCTTTTCTTCTTTTATATAATGAAGACTTGTCATTTGAGAAAGGATCTTCCATAATTGTGAGGTGTAGCCATGGCAAATTTTCACTTGAATCAATAAATGCATTTTTTACCTCTATCCTGGTTAGATATCTCTGTGTATGTCTGAGTGTTAGATTGTGTTTATTCATTGCTTCTTGATGCTTCCATAGGTTCAACACCAACATACCTAGTGTTTATAAGGTGCCATTTATACAGCTGACAAAGAGAGTTGTATTTGGATGTGCAAAAATAGAAGAATTACTATACACTATGCCTTTCATAGCACCTTTGGTGAATCTCTGTCTTCTGTATTTTCCATTAAAGCCTCCCTGCCAAGTTTTTTGCAGCCTGGTCCTTCTACCAGTTTGAAGTGTATGTATGTGTTTGTCTGATTTTAAGTGTGAGTGTGAGAAGGTTAGATCATTTTGGTGCATCACCTCCTTTAGAGTAGTTTGTTTTCCTACAATATTTCTCCCTTTTCATCCCCCCATTATATATCTATATATACATATGTTAGCACTTACTGGAACAAATCAAATGCATCAGAGGGAGCTAGCCCTTACATAGGGACTCTCCCCTCTAGCTTCGCCAGTCCCACAGGTGAGAGGGGAGTTTCCATTGTTGCGTGTGGAAGGCAGGATCTCAACCTCCTTGCCCTGGGTGCAATCCATTGCGTCAACAGTATTTGGCACGCTTGGTGGGACACAATATTACACTCAATAAGGTTTTAGGATTGATGCTGGTCCTATTACAACAAATCAAATATTTTTAGCATCTGGTGAATCCACTGGTAAGAGTTTCAATTTCCAATCAAAGACCAGTTTTAACTTCCTATGCCTAAATTCACCACACGGTCTGCTTCTAAGGGTGTCCCTTTCAATTTTATTGAGTTGCCTTTAAACTTATGAAAAAGACTGAGGTTTGAGAAGACCCATCCTTATTCAACAAACCACCCTCCTAAACCTATTGTAAGAAACACATATGCATCAAGGCCACAGTTACATCCCATCCCAGCTATGGCATTACCCTTTGTAGCTTTTCGTGGCCAGAGCCCCTTGAATATCCCATGTTATGACCCAATTTCGAGAGCAACCCTCAAAAATGTGCCTTCTTTCAATGGAGAGGGGCCCATTACAGTCATCAAGCACATTAGAAATATTTCTAACCTCTACAATATTCACAATGTCATGGAGGAAAATGTCACAATCAGATTGCTGGCATTGTCTCTCAAGGGCAAAGCTCTTGACTGGTATGGGACCTTGCCTATAAATTCAATCCATTCCTAGAATGAACTGGGTACTCAATTGATGGACCATTTTGGAGAAAAGAGTGACCACCTCTCACTTGCTGAGCAGCTGAAAACCATGAAAAGAGCCCTACATGAATATATGTAGGACTTCAACATGTGGTTTCAGAAGACATGGGATAGAATCCCCATTCTGGTAAGACTGACTGCTAGCTATGCTTTCCTATATTATTTAAGAGCATTAAACAATGATATTGCTGTTATGATACAATCCATGGGAGGGCATGTGATGCCTGCTACCTATGACATAGCCATAGTAGCTAAAAATTACTTAGTATAGGCTAGGATAATAGCCCCTAAACCCCATATGCCACTTTTCCTAGAAATGCTACCTCCAATTTAGGCTGTTGCTCCCACATTAGCTCCTCTACCTAGCATAGAGAAACTAGTTGTTGCTCCATCCAATGAGCTTCATGAAGTTAAGAGTCTGTTGCAGAGTATGTCAAACAAACTTGTAGCTCTTAAATGGTAACAAACTCAAAGCAACAGACCAAATCAGGGATACCAGCATTATGGTCAAGCCCCTAGAACCCCTTTCCAAAACTACAATCAAGGATAGGGTCAGGTTACTTAGACCAGACCATTTCAAGGCTACAACCCAGGCCCCCTTTCATCATCTAAGGTCATGGTGCCCGTTCAGAACAACCTAGTGTAGGAACAACCAAGTTATTTTACCATGGGATATGGTTAGGAGAAAGCCATTTATACAAATTAGATGATGGGTTATTACCCAAATGTAGACAATCAGGTAGCTTCTCACCCCTAGGTCTTCGAGGCTCCAATGCAACCCAACACAAGCAACAGTCAGAGTTAGCCTAACTCTACTCTTATGAACCACCTGGAAGGTGAGTTCTATGCAATCAATTATGTGGGTGCTACAAACAATCAGGCTGACTGTGTTTCAACCAACACAAGATTCAAGAGAAGAGCAATGGGAGAAGCCCAGGCTACTACCAAAATGGAAACATCACCTTTTCCATCACACTCAAATCAAAAGGTCCCAAACTTCAGACCGCCATTTGTACCTTTAGCCCCTCAGCCTACACCTCAGGTTAGAATTAGCCCCAAAGAAAGCTTGAAGGGAGGTAGTCCTCAAGTCAATGTGGTGGACCAAATGAAGAAGCTACATATGAACATCTCCTTATGAGATCCATTGTCTCTACTAGGACAAAAGGACATGCTACAAAGGGAATTACATGAGCTAGATCGACAAGCTGTCCCATCAAGGGCTGATAATGTCTTGATGATGAATGTACAACCTTCCACCTCAGGCCAGGTAAAGAAGGAAGAGAAAATTCCCCATTTCTATGTGTCTTTGGTCATAGGATATTTCTTGGTGCACAACTACATCATTGACAGTGGGGCTAACGAACCAATTTAATTGAAATGTGAAAGAAAAATAAACCAAAACAACTTTTCCTTATCCAAATTTTAAGTTGAATCCAAGTAAAATGTATATGGTTAGTACCCAAAACACAATTTCCATGATCTAAGTATTAACATTTTAATTTTTACAATAAACAAGTATATATTAGTGAAAAACTGGTCCAAATTATTGCCACCTCTCATTAAGGGTGATTAAATACTTCATGCCCTACAATAGATATGCTTTAAAAAGGATAATCAATTCTAATTATCAAAAAAGGTAAAAATACATTTAGTATTCCTAAACAAGGTTTTATTTATAATTAAGATAAAAAATCATTAATCATTTTTAACCATATTTTCCATTCCAATAAACATTTATTTAAAAAGGACTTGCAATTAAGTGTAATATAACTCTTCGAAACAATAACTACTTCTTTCCAAGTCCAAATTTAGAATAGCCATGATAATTAATTGGAGCCCAAATGCTTTCAATTCAAACAAATTTAATGTGAATATGCCCTCACCACATTATATGTATCTAACCCTGGCTCATCACAAGTCATCACAAAACCAACCACATTATTTTTTATGAAACTCAACTGTAACTATCTTAATAAGAAGAATAAATACTATCAATAAATAAAATGTCACCAAATTAGATTCTAGATCAAACATATAAATCAAAATTTGGGGCGAATGCTTCTAATTTAAACCAAAATAACTAAGAAAGATTGAGATTATTGACAAAATTATACTATTCACAAGATCCATTAAGACTACATAACATTATTGTATGAAGTTTCAAGATACACCATCAAAATAAAAACAAATATAATTTCATAGTGTGTGTTCAATACCACAAGTTTATGTTATATTCCAAGTTATTGGTCCTAATTGGAATAGAGTTATCTTAATTCTATTAACTTTAATATGGTACTATGCTCAAATTAACTCAATGATGTATTTATATAAGATATAATTAAGGTTCAAGGAATACCTCTTTCAAGTTACAATGTGAAAAAAATAAAACATAATTCTCCTTACTCTGCCACTGAAGGTAAACACCATCTATAGTTGGCAAAACTAACAGAGGTAATCATGTAAAAAAGAAAATAAATGCCCATACCATTTCACTTAACTCAACTAGGTTTTCACCAGAATTTAGAGTCTACAGTATTGATAAGATCCTAGTAAATGTATGTATACACCATCACTTCTCCACTAAATGATGCCTATGACACTATGTTGAAGGCATAATCCTTCTTATGACAAGTTCTATTAAGGTGTCCTCATGACTGTATACTAAAATAAACCATAACTATAATAGTCTAATGAAATAATCACCATCCTCTTCAAGCATCCAATAACCCTATGTTACGTACCAAGGATAATCAAGTGATTAATCCTTCTTACTATTAAAGGTTCATCTATGAAATAAAAATAATAGAACATCCATTGACTAATAGCATTAGAGTGAATAATAATTAATTCAATAATACTAAGGATATATAAATTTAACTTCTTTTCCCACCAATAAGGCTTTCATATTATATTCAAGTAATGTATATATAGTCATACTAATTCATGATGTCCACTTAAACTATAACTTAGTGAATTACTTATCAATCTCTACATATAATCAACCCTAGAACTTAAGAATATTAAGGAACACCATAGTAATACCTAGAAGAGAACTAATTTACTAGCAAATGAAGGCATACTTGGTATAGTCACAAGATGATTTGATAGAATAAAATAAAACCTAGAATCTATTCTTATATATTTTTCTTCATGAGTTTAACATAAATATGTATATCAAAAATCAAATAGAGTGATAGGATAAAAACTTAATCCAAGTCATTACATTACAACTAGGACATGTATAGCCCAGTCCCTTATTAAGGACATAACCAAATATAAGTGTATAACAAACCTAAATGGTGTAATATCATTCTCATCCTTATAATCTAAGGTAAATTTTTTTTTTTTAATGTGATAATAACCATGCACGGTCCATGTACACATACCAAAAATATATGTTCCCAAATTTTATTATAGTTTCACATAATAAAACTAAATGATATGCATATATCTTATTAGATCTAGTGATGTCCTCCACTATAAAATATAAAAATACAATCATGAATATCAAATACTAAGAAAAATAACAAACCTAATCTAGGGAGTCAACTCTAAAAAATATAAGGATACACTAGAAAATTCAAATAATATGCATCATGAATCCCCCAAGAAAATTCACTGCGAAATCATTGATTGAAAGGAGATGATTAAGATGATAACAAGCATCAATGTGTTTGAGAGTTTTTAGTTATGTCATGGTGATGTCATGGAGGTGTCCTAGTGAGTGGATGAAGTGATTTTATAGCCTAAGTAATAATGACAAAATGTGAAATATGCTTGTCCTAGTGTGCTTGAAGTTGGCTTGGTTGATCTTCAGTTTTGGCATCATTAGAGATGTTCATAGATGAGTATGGTGTTTTGAATATGTGAAAAATATCCCAATGATGTTTTATATGATATGATTAATTTTTTTCATAAGTGAAATTCATCTGGTTTTCCATAGTTTTCATTTAGACAATTTGGGTCTAGTGGCAAAAAATTTGAGTAGGTAGTTTGTTAACATCACCATTGTCACGTGTGAATGAGTCAGGGGGATTTGGTCATATATTTTTGATAAAATTAGTCCCTAGTTTATATTAACTAAATATAAATTCATACACCTAATCATATTAAAAGATATGTGGGTACAAAATTGGGCTAACAATTATTTTGATAGTGTTTTCCCATACTTAGCCAAATTTGCATGAAGCAATAAAAAGCTAAGTAAGCATTTTGATGGTGGAATATCTCACACATTTGGATGTTATAGGATAAGTTTATCATATAAGTTTATTAAATTTTGTGCCTATTTATTATGCACCAAATTTTAGGTCATGCAATATAGCGCAACAAAAGATATGCATGTGCAAAGTTGGGTTCCCAGGCATTTTGACAGTGTTTTCTATGTTGAAATAGAGCTGAGTTAGTTTTTTGATGTCATATATTATACATTTGAATTTTTTTAGAGTATAATGATATATTTATGTAATAAAATATGTGATGGGATATTATTAACTAAATTTTAGATCATGCAACTAAGTACAATGAAAGTTATGCAAGACCAAAGTTGGCCTCATAGGAAAGTTCTAGGCATAGTTGGCTCTGTGATAGAAGATTTTGAGAAGGTATTTTAATGGTGTTATATCTCAAATGTGAAAAGGTTTCAGGATCAATTTTATACATGGTTAGATTCATATTTTAAATTATAACATATGGTGAAAATTTTGGGACATGAGATTGATCGTAATAAAAGATATAGCTGTCCAAAGTTGGCCTTCCAAGCATATTGAAAGGGTCCCTATACTTAGTCAAATATACAAGAGGTAATGTTTGAGCAAGTATCAAGGAGATAAATGGAGCATGTTTTATATAATATTTCAAGAATATATGATATTTCAAGAAGTTCACATTTTTTAATAACTAAGAAAAGGTAAAGGATAAAGATCAACGATGAGAACGTGATCGTATAATTAAAGATCTAAGGTGCGTGATAAGTCAAAGTGGTCAACATGTTTGATGTTTAATGACCCAAGTATAATTTAAAGATAAATTACCTTATAAATAATATTTATGGTGTGTTATTGGCCAAGTGAAATGAGAGAACGATATGAAGGCAAGTGGTCGAGGTTTAACTGTGACCATTGGCATTTGAATATTTGAATTTAACAAAAAAAAACTAGTGCTCTGTATTTCATCCATAACTTTTGATCTAAGACAAATTTATTTATGAAATAAAAATAAAATATGAAGAGGAATCCATGTTTCATATAATTAACCTTATTTTAATATCTATAAGTGTGTACAGTTAAAGATATTAAGTTTCAAAATTGATTGTGTTCATACATGGACTGTAAGTGACCTAAGAAGATTGTTCGAGATAGTTTTTATATATCTTGATGAATTAGATATTGATTAGTGTTTTAGACTCCATGATAATGATATATGTGCATTATTAATGTTTTAAATATCATATTTAGTATGAAAAAAGTCTTAGAAGGTGATTGTGTGTTCATAAATAATTACTATGTGCATAAAATGTTGTTTAAGCAAATTGTGCTTAAGCAGAAGGGTACTATGTTGGTTGTTGACACTTAAGGGGGAAATATAGATCATATGGAATGGTTCCATACTTTTTATAATGGTTTTATTTTCTTGTTTTGTTTTATGAAGTTATAAAAGAGTGAATGGGTTCACATGAGATCTATAAGAGCTACAAGGGCCTTATTAAAAGGTGCAGCTACTTAAGAGTGACCCATATATGATATGGCTGACCTATAAAGTTTGTATTGAGATATGTATTCATGTTATATATGCCTTAATTGATAATTCATTCCTAATGTCTGATCAAGGTGTTGATTATCAAGTTTGTTTTATAAATAGTGAAACCAAAGATGATGGTTTCTAGATTTTGTATGAGAGACTTGGGAGAAATTTGAGAGAGGCTTGTATGTGTGATTTATGGATTGAAGGAGAGGTAGAGTTCCATGTGTATGAGTTGAAGATAAAAACATATTTTAGACTTTTTTTATGACTTGTAGGTCATAATTCTATTGGTAGAATAGTGCTCTTATAGATATAGTGTGAGCAAAGGTGAAAGTGATAATCAGAGGTCCATCATTAGGTGTTGAAGACATCAGTTCAAAGGTGGATGTTTTCATATGTTTTTTTGTGTCATCTCAACATCTAAGGTGGCCGTAGCTTCTTTTCAAGGTAGAAATTTCTAAAATCCTGGTTTTTGTTGTAGTTCAACTAGACAAGTGTTGAAGCACTTTGTGGGATTTTAGTCTCACTAAATAAGGATTATAGTTCCTTGATAAATTGTAGATGATCTAAATTGGTTATTTTTATTATAGGATAGTAGTAAAATAATATGTTCTAGTTGTTTTTATTCCCCAAGAGGGTTTTCAATGTATGTCTTGTGTTATGTGATTGATCTTGCATTATCTCTCTTGCTCATTGCTATGAATGATGTGTATGCTTCATGAATGCTTGTGGTAACTAGTTAAGTGTTTTTAAAGATTTAAATTTAATCTAGATTATTTTTTCTCACTAATTCACCCCTAGTGATTGTACCTCCAATAATTGGTATCATATCAGGTCCTTTGGTAAAGGCTTAATAGCTTGAAGGTGATCCAAGGTACAATATGGGTAGTCATCAAGGAGGTTTCTCTACTAAGCAAGAACTGATATTTAATGAATCCAATTATGAGTTTTGGAGTGCAAGGATGAGGACATACATTATATACCTAGGGTTTTATGTATGTAAATCTATTCTAGATGGTTATGTTGTTCCTATTACTCCTCCATCTAGTGCTACATAAAAGAATTTGTTTGAGAATAATTCTAAGGCAATGAATGCTATCACTTATTGTCTTTTAGAGATTGAATACACCAAGATAATCCATTGTAAATATTTTAAAGAGACACGGGACAAAAAGCATATCATTTTTGAAGGAGATTCAAAGGTCAATCTTTCTAAGTTGTAGACTCACAAAAGGCAATTTGAAAGTCTCAAGATGAAGGAAGAAGATTGTGTGGAATCCTTTTTTCAAAGATTTGATGAGACTATGTACATCATCAGAGGTATTGGAGACAATATTGAAGAGGATACTGTAGTCCAAAAAGTATTAAGTTATCTATCTCTCAATTTTAATCCAAAGGTGTTTGCTATAGAATAAAGTCATGATCTTACTTAGTTAAAGATAGATCAATTGCATGACACCCTTATTGCATATCAGATGAGAGTAAATGGTGATATTCTATCAAAGAAGGAAGCTACATTCAAGATAGAGATGAATCCTAAGAATAATTTCAAAGGTAAGAAAACTAAAGAGGAGGACATAGTTAACATTGATGAGGATGAACTAATTGCTTTGATTACTAGGAAATTGAACACAGGCTCAGGGAAGTATAAGGGTAAACTACCCTTCAAATTTTTCTACTATGGAGAGATAGGACATTTTGATAGTAAGTGACCTCATAAGCATGAGAATAATATTTTTGAATAGCATGATGATGGCCAAGATGAAGACAATAAGACATACATGAAGAAAGGATTTATAAAGTATAACAAAAAGAAGGCCTTCAATAAAAAGAAGAGTCTCTACACCAAAGAAGATTGTAGCTCATCAGATAAGAATGAAGATAGTGACTCAGAAAATGATCCTAAAGATGATGGTCCTATTGAAGATGAAGCTCTATTCATGGCTTAGGAAGGAAGTTGCTCACATCAGGAGTCTACTTAGAGTGATTTAGATGATGATAAATATGAGGTAGACTGTGAGATTGTATTGATGAATGTTCTTGAAGAACTGAAGATTGAGAAAAATATCAATAAGAAGATGAAAGCTAAACTCAATGACTATGAGGAAAAATTTAGTGTTTTTGAGGCAAGATTGGTTGAAGACTCTAGGGAACATAAAGGTGATGTCATGTTTTTTAATTATAAGTTGGAACCTATGTCTGAAATTCTAAGAGCTAAAGAAGAAGAATGTTAAAGGTATGTTTCTAAAAATGAGTCTTTGAAATTTGAGTTAAAGAAGACATCTAGTAAGGTGAATTCATTTTTGAGATTTGAAAATATCTCATATGATCTAGACAACATTTTGAGTGGTCAAAAGCATTTTAGTGATATAACTAATATTGGATATGAAGAAGAACCAAATAATGTAACTCAAGACAAGATAAAGACTAATGTGAACTAGGATAATCATACTTTAAAGATAAATCATTAGATAAGGACTGAAGTTGATATTAGAATGAAGAAAAATTAGATCAGATAGTCAAATGCCATGAGGTATGTAAGATTTAATGGTTACAATTACACATGTAATCAATTTGGTCATAGGACACATTGCATATTTATATCCAAAAAAGAAATGGTAAAATACATTTATTTCAAAATGTGTGGTTTGCTACAACTTTGAATAGAGAGGTCGCATTGCTAGGTTATGCAAGCAAAGGTCTATAAGTCAAAATAGTTTAATCAAGCTCTTACAGTGTAAGGAAGAAGTCAAGTTAACGCATGGAAGCTAAATGTGGTAAGTATGAGTCATGATGAGATTGTAGGTCCAAGTAATCTATTTTTGTGGTGGAGAATTCTTTAGAAGTTGAAGAGTGCCAAGGGCTCTCATTGTCTGCTCATGTTGAGAGTGAAAAGACAAAGCTCAAAGAGAAGACCAAGGTACTACTTGAAGCTAGTCCCTAGGTATGTATGGAACCAAGTGAATATCCTACTATTGTTGAGCATGTATCATGCAAAAAACATCAATTTTTTGTGCTTAGTGATGAGGTTCTAAACTATAATATGGATTATTCAAATGAAAAGTCATGTCATGAATCTTTATTTTCTCCATGTATTGTCAATCGAATTCTAGAAGAAAAGGAGAATGTTTTAGTGGTTGAGAATGTTTATTTTATTAAGCCTAAAAATAATAATAATAACTATAAGAATCAGATGACCAAGAAGGAGAAGGAATATGAGGAGTTGTGGCCAATTCTTAGTTTCACACCATGGCAGAGCATTGTGGTGTAGAAGACGTCTCTATATTTTATTCTTAAGAGACTCATTTTATTACATAATCAAGTTTGTGTGCTCAAGATGATAATTACAATTAGATAAGGTCTTTGGTTAAGGGGGAGCTACAAGTTCATGAGCTTGATCTAGAGATTTGTGAAGAAGCTTTTATGCAAGGTCAAAATGGGTATATCCAGATGGAATAATAAGATTGATGAAATGTAAAGAAGTTTTTGGTGCTCATAAAGTCTTGTGCACTTATTTATGATATGCTCAAGGTGTTTTTATCATCTGAAGGTATGTTGAAGTCAAGTTGAATTTTTTTGAGTGCTCTTAGTTTTCTCAATTTTGGCTTAAGGGTAAGCAGGCCTAAAATGGGTTATAGTAAATCTATGTTAACAAAGGTGTGGAGTATCAAATCTTGGTTAAAAATTGTGTAATGGATATCTCCAACTATGCAATAAGTTTCAAGAGTGTGTGTTGATTGGAAGGTGTTGTGTTGACCTCATTTGTTTTAAGATTCTAGGGTTTTGGGATCTATTAAAAAAGTGGTTTTCCTTGTGAATTGAGATATAAGGATTTTTAATATGTTAAATGGGCCAAATGGGTGGTAAAATAAAGCTTCATAGAGAATTTAAGGTTTGTGGTTCTCAAGTTATTCAAAATTTTATCATGTTGGAGGCTTAATTGGCTAGCTGGTTTGTGAAGGAAGTATGTTACATAAGTTTATGTAGTTGTTTAAAATTGGTGTGATTTAGGGGAAATATGAGAGTGCTCCATATATGAAGTTTTAGGTCTTGAAGATGTGTTTATTGAAAATTGTGGGCTCTGTAAGTTTTAGGTAGGGCTACAAGAAGGCTAGATAGGCTAGTGTGAAGAAGAGTGCCTTTTTGATCAAATTATACAAAAGAGAAAGGCATGAGTATTTAAAGGTAATTTTTAAGGTTGGTTAAGATAAATTTTCCTATTTTTTGAGTGGTATGATTTTTTTTTGGTGGTTCTTGTGGTAGCTTGAGAGAGATTGCTAATAAGCATGTGTGGTGGTTTTTCATGGTGTGTGGAGATTTAAAGATGCTCAAAAGATGTAACTAATTAAAGTTATTAAGGGTAATCCATATTAGATGTTTCTTGATGTTTTCCATAATATTTATTTCATTTTATGTTTTTTATTCATTGATTGTAGAGCTTGGTTGAAGAGAGTGTTGGCATGGAGCAAGAGGAAGTTTATCAAGGCAAGAAAAGGTAGGATCAAGGTAAGGGGGAGTTTGTATCATATTTTTAAGGTGGTAATTTACTATTTATGTTATTTTCATTTCCTCAAGATTTTTTGGTTCCCAATTTTTTATTGTGTCAAAGGGGGAGAAAGTTCTTATTGTGGGAGTGCTTGAAGAGAGAGATGGGGAGCTATATATTGCTATATATGATGTTTATTGACATCAATGACAAAGGGGAGATTTTTGGAGAGTTTTTTTTTTAATTTCAAGGTAATTTAATTGAGGTGTCATATTTAGTGGATGAATATATTTGATAGCCTAAATAACAATGACAAAATGTGCAATATGCTTGTCCTAGTGTGCTTGAAGTTGGATTGGTTAATCTTCAGTTTTGGCATGATTATAGATGTTTAGGGATGATTATGGTGATTTTAAGATGTGAAAAATGTCTCTAATATGTTTTATATTCTTTTATTACTTGTGTGAATAATTAAATTTCATCTAGTTATCCATAGTTTTCATCTAGACAGTTTAGGTCTAGTGGCAAAAAATATGAGTAGGCAGTTTGTTGATGTCACCATTACCACATGTGGATGAGTTAGGGGGAGTTGGTAATATGGTTGCGATCAAATTATTCCATAGTTTATATTTTATAAATATAAATTCATGCACGTAATCATAGTCAAAGATATGTGGGTACAAAGTTGGGCTCCTAGGTAGTTTGACAATGTTTTCCCATACTTAGCCAAATTTGCATAAGAAAGAGTTGAGTAAGCATTTTGATGGTGGAATATCTCACACATGTGGATGTTTCAAGATAATTTGATTATATGGGTTTGTTTATTTTTATTCTTATTTATTATTTTCCAAATTTTAGGTCATGCAATGTCACACAAAAAAAGATATGCATATTCAAAGTTGGACTCCCAAGTATTTTGACAATGTTTTCTATGTTCAAATATGGCTGAGTAAGCAGTTTATTGAAATCATATCTTCCATGTGTAAAGGTTTAAAGAGAATATTTATATATGGATGGAATAACCTATGTGATAGGATCTTATGCACTAAATTTTAGATCATGTGACCAAGTGCAATGAAGGTTATGCAAGAGCAAATTTGGCCTCATAAGCAAGTTTTAAGCATAGTTGGCTCTATGATAAAATATTTTGAGAATGAATTTTAATGGAATTATATCTCATATTAATGAAGGTTTAAATAATATTTTGATACATGGTTGGATTCCTCTTTTAAAGGATAATATATGGTGCAAATTCTGGGACATGAGATTGATCACAATAAAAGATATATCTATCTAAAGTTGGCCTTCTAGGCATATTGAAAGGGGTCCCATAGTCAAATATGCAAGAGGTAAATTTAGAGAAAGTCTCAAGGAGATAGATAGATCACATTTTCTCCAAGATGTTAGGAAGTGGCAAGATGGAAAGAAGTGCACTTTTTTAACTACTAATCAAAGGTAGAGGATAAAGATCAACGGTGAGCACGTGATCGTACAATTAAAGATCTAAGGTGCATGGTAAGTCAAAGTGGTAAACATGTTCAATGTTTAATGACCCATGTAGAAGTTAAAAATAAAGAACCTTAAAAATAATATCGATGTGTGTAATTGGCCAAGCTGAGTGAGATCATGAGATGAAGGCAAGTGGTCAAGGTTTAACTGTGACTGTTGGCATTTGAATATTTGAACTTAACAGAAGAAAAACTAGTGTTCTATATTTTGTCCATAATTTTTTATCCAGGATGAATTTATTCATGAAGTAAAAATAAAACATGAATAGGAATCCATATAACATATAATAAACCTAATTCGAATATCTAGAAGTGTGTCCAGTCAAAGATATTAAGTTTCAAAGTTGATTACATGTTTGTGGATGGACTGTAAGTGACTCGAGAAGATTCTTCAAGTTATTTTTGATGTTATTTAGATATATATTGATGAATTGTCTATTGAGAAATATTATATACTCCATGAGAATAATATATGTTCATTATAAAGCTTTGACCAATTGTATGTAGTATGAATAAAGGCTTAGAAGGTGACTATGTGCACAAATGTTGTTTGAGCAAATTTTGCTTAAGTAGAAGGGTACTATGTTGGTTGTTGAAACTTAAGGGGGACCTATAGATCATATGGAATGGGTCCATTATTTGTATATTGGTTATTTTTTCTTGTTTTCTTCTATAAATTACTAAAGGAGTGAATGGGTTCACATGAGATCTATAAGAGATAAAAAGCCTTATTAAAAGGTGTAGTTACTTAAGGGTGACCCATAGATGTTATAGCCAACCTATGAAGTTTGTATTGAGATATGTATTCATATGATATATGAATTAAGGGATAATTCATTCCTAATGGCTAACCAAGGTGTTGATTATCAAGTATTCTCTATAAATAGTGGAACCAAAGATGGTGGTTTCTAGATTTTGTATGAGAGACTTATAAGAGATTTGAGAAAGGCTTGTATGTGTGATTTATGGATTGAAGGAGTGGTAGAGTGCCCTGTAGAGGAGTTGAAGAGTATAATAGATTAATAAATATTTATATGACCTGTAGGTTATAATTTTATTGGCAAAATAGTTCTCTTGTAGATTGAGTGTGAGTGAAGGTGAAGACTGATAAGCAAAGGTCCATCATCAGTTGTTAAAGACATCAATTCAAAGGTGTATGTGTTCATAGGTTTTATTGTGTCAACTTTACATGTAAGGTGGTTGTATCCTCCTTGCAAGGTAAAACTTGATAAAATTTTGGTTATTATGGCATCTCAACTAGATAGGTGTTGAAGCACCTTATGGGATTATAGTCTCACTAAATATGGATTGTAGTTCCTTGATTAATTGTAGCTGGTCTAAATTTGTTATTTTTATTATTGGATAGTAGTCCAATTGTAGGTTCTAATGGGTTTTATTCCCTAAGAGGGTTTCCCATGTATTTCTTGTGTTATGTGATTGATATTGCATTGTCTATCTTTCTCATTACTATAAATGATGTGTAGGATTCATGAATGCTTGTGGTAATTGGTTAAATGTATGTAAAGATTGAAATTAAATCTAGATTATTTGGGCTCATTGATTCAACCCCCCCACTCTTAGTGATTATAACTCTAACACAATGTCCCTTACAACCTCAACCATTGGCATTATCATGAAATAAACCCTTAAATAAAATAATAGTGCAAAATAATTATACATAGGTAAATAATTGAGAGAGACCATGTGCATGTTTTCTTAACAATAAAAATAACATGAGGAGATCACAAATTATAGGCATATGAATTATTAATAAAAGGAAACTATCTAGGGTTATATCCAGTATCATAAACCTATAGACATCTTAGGGCAAAGATAAATTTAAAATTGTAAACAAACTGGTCAAATAAATAAGAAGCAACTAGGATTTGTAAAAAAACCAAACAAAAACCAAAACATAATCCAAATTCAATTTGATAAAACATTAGATCATATAAAGAAAAGGGGATATCCAATTTTTAATAGGTTGGTATAAGGCACCACTTTGAGAAGTTGAGGTGAATACAAATCATGCAAGGCCTGGAATGTCTAGCAGGGTTCCTATTAATCCTCATTCACTTGGTTCCATTTACCACTATATTTTCCATGGAAATAAAATAAATTTTAATTAAAATTATAAGGAGATAAACTAAAATAACTAAGGATTCACTTCTCAATAAAAGTTTGCTTGCAAATTTGCTTTGTTTCCTCTTGGTAACTCCTTATTTTTATATCTTACTCACTTTCCAATTTGGAAACATTTTAAATGCATTATATATCATTGTAAAATCACCTCTAATAACTCAGAAAATGGAAAATTCAAGGATAGGATGAGGTATAGGCTCAAAATAAAAGTTCCCCATGATGTCATTACAAAGATTCTCCCAAAGTTTGTGTAGGTGGGTTCAATCCACTACTTATTCTTTATTATTTTTTTCCCTCTCATTTCTTTTCTTTTATTTCTATCTTCTCCAACCTATTAACTTGAGGTCAATTCCTTCATGGATTTATTTTTATTCACTATTAACATTTTAAGTCAATAAAATGCTTTATAAACAATGATAATATTTTCTAACTAAGATTTGAGATATGATTATAATCTCTCTTATGGTCAAGAATATGACCATAGTCTTTTTAAAATTGAGCACTATAAATAATTTTATAAATAAAATACAATAATTCCTAAAATAAATAAGTGGTGCAACATAAAAAAAATTAAATTTATAGTATGCCTACACTATCTAAGTGCATCTAAAGATACACATAACATTGAACACTATTGGTGTTATACAAAACATGGCCACTAAAAATGATAGTTATCTACCATTTCCACACTACTATAGGGTCAAAACACAATACATAGTATACACACAATACTAACTAAAAACATCATGACAAAATAAGTAAGGTGATGGTAACCACATTCCTATCTCGTCCATCATAATATACAAGCATGAAAACAAGCATCAATAGAACTTGTACAAAGATAATGAATATATAAACCACTATAAAATGTAAATATCAGAATGTAAATAGTTGTATACTATAGAGTATTTTCTATAACTTATCAATTGTATGTAACTCATATCAAAGGTACATTTTAGATTAGAAAGATAACCCAAGAAACAACAATAGAAAATTATTACAAGGGTGTTTCAAGAACATTATTCAAAGTTATAAAAATTGGGATATGAAACTTTCAAGGTCTATTAGGAAAATGAATTATTATTTATATGTATGATCTAACTATATTTTATAATCATAGGTCATAACACATGTATTAGTTACAAAAGAGGTTTAAGAGATGCATGAGTTATGGTAGTTACCTAAATCCAAAAAAGAGTATATTTTGTGTCACTAAAATATATTTATTAGTATGCATCATCACCAAATAAGGTATATTAATCGACCTAATAGAGGTAACACCATTTTTAAAATTTGACTCCCAAATAGTAAAAAGGATTTAAAATATATTTTTAGCAAAATTAATTTTGTGAAAAAATTTATTTAAAGTTTTTTTTAATATTATAAGACCTCTTTATACCATGCTAAACCATGATGAAAAAATAGAATGGAAAACTCAAGCCCAAATCACATTTTAGGACATAAAGGACAAAATTATGAAATCTATAGGATTGATCAGTTCAGACTTCATTAGACTTATATCTCTACTCTTTCACTTTTAATCACACCAAATATTTACTATTATATAGTATTGATGAAGAAAATCACCTCACTAAATTTATGAACATAAATTTTAAAATACTATAACAAATATTATTCCCTAGTCAAGGTCATTAAAAAAATCAATAATTACGTTGTTTATAACAAACTCCATGCCATAGTACCTAATCCAACAATGAATCCTATGTTTGGGGAAAATGAGAGGAGGGAATGTAAGGGGAATTGTATGACCAATTCAAAATAATATGACATAAAAATACAAAAAACTAAAATGATGAGAGGTTAAGGTCTCACTCAATTGATCACAAATGTGAATACATGGATCGCCATCATATAAATGGATCAGGTACAAACTAAGCCAAAGTAGTGGTATGATCACATTATTCACTCTATATTATCTGTAAGTTACCATCAGGAATCAAAATAAATTATAAATAAGGGATATGATACTAAAATATACCCATTATATATTGAGTAAAGGAGTGTTGTATAGAAAAAATAATGGAGGTATTTATCTCAAGTGTGTGACCAATGAAGAAGTCAAGGTAATGATGAGCACAATCCATGAAAAATTAGGAATTCATCACCCTTATGGTAATATAAAAATACGTAAGATTCTCATATAAGTCTATTTCTAGTCTAACATATCAATTATGATAAAAACATGTGAGTAATTGTCATAAGTGTCAATTTTTTCTAAATGGGAGAAACACACAATAATGTTTTTTTCCATCAGTGATTGAAAACACAACTTTTGACAAATTGGGGAATAGATTTTGTTAGAGTTTTAATCTTAACTATAAAAAAATACATAAATTTATTTTAACATCCTTGGAATAATTTACATGGTAGACTAAATTAGTTTTCATAAAGAAAAAATAGATAAATAAGTAATCAAATTCTATGAAGGAAACATTGTCTCAAGGTTTGGCACACATTTTCACTTGTCTTGTGTTAATGGACTTGCATTTCAATTCAAATAATTCACACAATGGGTTTATGATAATAATATTATTTTTAAGTTTTTATGTGGCCAAATCCACCAACAACAATCTCATTGATGCCATTAATAAAAATAATGTAAAGAGACCAAGGGATTAATTTTCATTGCTAAAGTAGACATTATGAGATAATATAACCAGATATAAATAAACATTAAAATATTATCCATTTATATTAGTTTATGGAAAATATCCAATATTCCACCTTACATTAAATTTGCCCACATACTAGTTTATCTAGAAGTACATTGGTGGAGATGCCAATGTAAACCAAGATTAATAAACATTTTTCAAATGGAAAATTGACAAGATGAAACCTACATAATTTTATAAAACACCAAACATAGTCAAGAGATGGTTCAATAAGGAGATAAATGTAAAAGATTTTATAGTTTTTGATTTAGTCTTACTATGGGACAAACCCCAAAGAAAAAATGTCAACATGTAAAATTATATTCATTATGGGTAGGTCTGTTTTAAATTTTTAAAATATTAGGAAATAATGCCTTTAGGATAAAGGAATTTTAAGGAAATGACCTATCAATCCTAATGAATGGATAGTACTTGAAGTACTACTTATCAATTGTGTCATTCCTATCACCTTCAGATTGACTATGAGTGTTTATTTTAGGATTAATTTAGGATTAGAGTATTTAAATTAATTTAAATTCAATTTTGTTTTGATTTCATAGTCTAATTGTTATTTTCATTAGTTTCTTAGAATAGTTTGTTTTGGTTAGGCCTTAGTTCAATAATTCATGTTGGAAACAAAATAAATAAATTGATATCATATTTCCACTCATATTCCCAAAAGCTTCAATGAATTGATAACTTCTATTGTGTTTTACATTAACTAATCCATAACATAGGAGAATGTGATCACATTAAATTTTCTAGAAGAGTTGGATTGACTATGAAAATACTGAAAAGTTTGAGAAAAATTACAAAATTTTGGTAAAATGTCAATATCATGATTTAATTATTTTTATTTTTATTGAGAATTGGAAATTTGTCTCAAAATTATTACATGAATTGGGAAAATTATTTGCATTGGAAAATATTCATAACTGAACTTCTCACATTAAAATATTATCTTGAGGGAAATAAATAATAAAAATAAAGATCAATAGAGATTGAAATTTTTTGGCCATCCTTATACCTAGCCACATTAGTTATAAACCCTTTAAGAGATTCAAGAGAGAGAGAAAATATATCAAAAAGTCTTCAAAGAAAATTTAAAAGTTTTCTCCTAAAAAGGTGATTCAGGAGACCTTAATCAAGGCTATAGACTCCTGGTTGGAAATGGAGAAAGACTTTGAGTGGAGCCAAATTTATCTTTTTTGGAGCTATAGATGCATGGATAAAATTAGAGCAATGCATAAGCATTCCCTTCTATCCATCTCTAGATAAAAAAATGTATAAGTAAAATACTCTTTAAAAATTTCTAATCGAGTAATTACTCTTGATAAATATCAAAAGCATTCAAGGTAAGGTAAATAAATCACTTCACACACTTTTTAATCTTAAAATATGTCAAGACCAAGTGTATTATGTGATGAGACTAATTATTTTCATCTTTATTAGGAATAGAAAACTTTCTTGCATGATTAATTATTTTTCCAAAAGTAAAAGTAAAAAGTACTAATTTCTTAACACTTAACCTTATTTTTCTCAAAAAGACTATTTTTTTGGTGATCAACATGTCTCCAATCCTTTTTGAAAACCTATAGTTTTCCATCTTTTTGAAATTGAGATACAAACCTCTTTTTAACATTAATTTTTATCTCAATTTCTCCAAATTATTAACCAAATCATAAGGTAGAAGAGGAGAAATTAAAAATTTTCAAGTTAATTAGTTTAATGAGGTTTCCATAGAACATTTGAAACTAGGTTTTATTTGAAAATTATTTTTTGTATTTTTAATAAATGTTTATTAGATGCCCATATGTACCCTTGTGAACTCTTAAAAAATTTGGATACCACAAATATCATAAATTTTGGATCATATTTCATACCATAACATATACCACAATACTAAATCAAAATAAATAAAATAATGTGTCCACCCAAACTTTTGTAATTTTGAAGTTTAATTTATAATTTGGTGAATTTAGTTATTATATTAATTTTTTAACAATGCCACATGTTTTGTTTTGTATATTTATTTGTTTAGTGATCACATATATTTCTTGTATTATTTGAAAGTTATGAACATGAATTGGCTTATTTTGTTACATAATTGATTAAGATGAAAACATGGAAATATCAAGCAAAATTAATAAACTAATTGATCCACAATCTTAAATATGACCACTTTGTAATGATAAGTAATTTTGGTTGCATAAATGTGTGACCATAAAATTAAGGCCACATGTCTTAATTTGATGCTACTTATATTTAGATTTTTTGTGATTATATCATTAACATTACAAATATTATGGTGTGTTTTTTAATGTAGGTAAATAGTGGAATTATAAATTATATGAAGTTTAATTTATATACTAGTGATTAGGCCATCAAATGGCACTCATTTGACACATTATTAATCAATGAATTCATCCACTTTATCATAGTTATAATCCTACACCTTGTTTTCTATGTTATTCCTATCCTTATTGCATATGATTTGTTTTATGACATAAAATAATGATTTTTGAGTGAAAGAATGTATTTTAATGATTTTATGATATGTTTTAACTAATGGAGGAATCCAAGGTCATATAAGGTACTTTTTATAAATAAAATGAGGAAAAATTTAGTGTGTTTATTGCATCATGTAACATATCATTTTTTTCATCTTATAGCATCTATTCTATTCCTATAGCATCTACTCTTATAGCATATGTTTTAGCTTATAGCATCTACAAATATTTTATGTAGCCATTATTTCGCATTAGCATAAAGTTGATGGTTTGAAGCATGGTCTCCTCCATGATTTACAAAGTGAATATGATGCCTTGAATCTATGGAGGAATAATTCACCTAATTAAATCCTTTTTTCTTCATTACATAGATCATTATCATAGGTATTATTTTTTATAAACATGGATATTATTGTTATCTATTGTATTTGGGTGTAACTGTAATTTTTTTGGTTGTGACTCCATATATTTTTTATCCACTAAATAAGGAACTTATTTCCCCTGTATAAGGAAAATATCTTAGGTTGCCAAAGGAGTCAATAATTAATTAACAATTTAGTCAATATAATAGTTGGAGAGTTAGAAGTGTGAGTACAATCATTATGTAATTATTATATAGCATAATTTTTAATGGAATAAATTTAATTTTTAGTAAATTATGTCTTGAGGAGATAAATCAAGATCCAATCCAATTGAGGCAAGACCCACAGGTATAGATTGGTAGACTAATTTATCATCCATTAGCTTAGTATTATTTATACATTGTTTTATGTAATTTTTTTTTTGAATTTCTATAATGTGTGTGATTTGATTTCATGTGTGATTTTATGTATAATGATATTTCATTATATACATTTAATCCATTAAGTTTGGGAAGCTTTTAAAATAACATTTGCACCTCATTTTCAAGTTAGATTAGATTTATTTTATGTTATTTACTTTATTTAGAGTGTGTTTTAGTTTTATGTAATTTCAATTCTTTTCATTTACATTATACGAGTGTGTTTAAATTATGAAACAATTAGGATGCCAACCTTAAAGAGAGACTAGTGCCACACATACAGTATTGACACCTTGTCAAGCTTAATGCAACTTGGTTCATAATTAATGGAAGTATCATAGTCAATAAACCAAGTGGATTCCCCTCAGAATAGGTGTATTGGGTTGAACATGATATATTGGTTTTGCATTAGTTTTATTGGGTATTTGATTTTTATCATCAACTAGCATGGCCATAAACTTCATAATTCGTCACTTGAAACTCTATGATTTTGTGACTATGAGGAAATTAGTGAAAACCACATGTCATAATCTTAGTGTAAAATTATAAATAAAAAAGTGAAAAATACTTTTAGCCCATGTGCCAGCTCATTAAACTATTTTTTAGATGGATATTCAACATACAATTACAAATTGAGTAATTAAGTAGGATTAATAAATTAACATGTCCATGTGATAAGAAAGGTCATTTTTAGACTCTATGGAAATCCATGACTTAATTTCCCCAATCCAATCAAAGGATAATAAATGTATCACTTAAAATGGATATAAAGAATGTGAGATATGACAAAGATTCAAATGTTAATGGGGGAACAATCAAATAGACAATATAATGTGTCCATAGGAAGGAAAATTTATATCATAGTGAACATTACAGATTATGCTCTCTATTTTTAAAATACTAAAATATTTTTTCACATGTATGTGATTATCCATTGGATATTAATACCATGGAAACTCCAAAATCCAAATCAAAAAGGGCATTATAGAGGATAACTAATGAAAAGATAAACAAATCCAACATATTCTATTAATTCATAGATTTATGATAGTGGTATGATGTAAAAAAGTTTATTTTGGAGATTTGAATTGAAAAATAAATGGATGAGAAATTAATACAAGTAGGAATTTTTTTTAAGTGGCCACCATTGTCAAAAAAAATTAGAGTAAAGAGATGAGACCATTTTAGAAGCTCAAACAAGATTAAGTGAGTTAAATTTTCATATATCAATCACTAGATTTTCTTCAAAAATACTAGGTTATCATAAAATACACTCATAGTGGCTCAAGTATCATGGTATTCTTATTCAATATCTCCTGAATAGTTCATAAATACCATATTCATACCTCATATTATTGAATATGGGAATTAAAAAATAGTTTTTTGATAAATAAAGGAATTTTGTGAGTTAAATGATGATGAAGACACCACATAGGATGAGAAATAATAATAGGGTAACTTGGTCACAATATAAAAGGTTAGAATCACCAAGTTGTGGAAAAACTGAGCTATTTACTTGTAAATACCTTCTACACAATCTTTTCACTAAGTTTGTCATAAAGGATGATGTAGTCTTCTCTCCAAGAATGAAATTTAGAGTGGTATACATTTATAAAGTATCCTTTGAGAACTATTAAAATAAATCATGAACCAACTTCACATACAACCAATAAATTTCCCTAGAGTAGATGGAATAAAATTTCCTAATGGAATTGTTGAAAGACTAGGAAAAAGATAATGATCACTAGGTTAATAAGGGTAATCATTGGGTTAATAAGGGTGATATTGATAATTACACCATTAAGGATTTTAGGCGATGGGATAGGGATACAATGCTCTTGATGAATAAGTTATACAAGCCTTCAACATAGATAATGTGATAAAAATGGGTGCCTCTATTTACCATGATAATAAAAGATAGAAACAAACTGATTTTGTGTGACATAATTGCATGAAATTTAAAGAAAAAACTTGAAACAATGAAATAGGCTCATAGATTCTATATGATGTTATATATTGTAGATTCATGTTGTGCCACAATAAAATTTTAGTTCACAGACTTCCCAAAATTTCCTAATTCTTCAGTTATCTTATTCATGTCTAGTACAACAAGTTATTTGTATACCATTTCCAAGAGTGTATGTAGGAAATCTACAATTTCTTATACTCTTCTATTCACATAGCCATAAATGAACATCCAATGTAAACACTTTTAGAGGAAATTAAATAATCTATCAAGTAAATTGAGGCCTATTAGTTTTATTATTTATACATGGTGATCAAGATTGAAGGTATTTTAGTTTTATGACTCAAAATCCCCCATTATGTGCTAGAAAAGATGGCTTAGTAGAAAATAGAATAAAAATTTATCACTGGAGTGGGAGCAATTTTTAAGACCATAAGTTAGATATCATGGCCACCCATGCCATTTAAAATATGAGAAACACTTTACAAAATTATACCCTCCATTTAACAAATTTTAACATAAAAAACTTCATTTAAGTGATATGATCACATGCTTAGGCACTATGACCCAAATTTAAGAGTGTTCAAGAGTATAAAATTTGTACAAGGAAACTTAGTATGGTATATAACAAAAATAAACACCCAGATGATATATATTATATGAATCCATCAAATGATGCTGAAGTGAAAGGGAAGATAATGGAAGTAGGATTGTTAAAACCACCTCAAAAACTAAAAGATGAAAAGTCACAATCTCAAGGGTAGAAGATAGATGTAATGTTTAATTTCCCTAAGAAAAATATAAAGAAAAAGCGATTTATCCACATCTCAATAATACATTACTAAAATGGTTTCCTCTAACTTCACCTTCAATAAACTCTACAATAGCAAAATCTACAAAGGTAATAAGACCTCCCCTTATTTATTTTACTTCTATGATTTTCTATTTATATGAACACAACCCTAATTTATTCTAATTTAAATGTGGATCCACCTTATATTACCACTATTTCTAGTGGAACAATTCAAATGAGGTGCTTTTGTTTCTTTCAATGTATCTATGCCACCTAAGATTACATAAGTATATAGTCTCTAGGCCATTGTCTCCCAATCTAGTCTTTGAATTCAAAATATAGAGAACAATTCTAAACCAATTTTGTAAACATATGATGTTACCACTATTTCCACTTAAACACATTCAAATAATAATATCCATATTAGTGTTATAATTACTTCTTTTTCAAGTGATATCTTGTTTACTTCCCCTTTATTAGCTTCAAAAAACCATGTGTTGGAGAGCTATCATGATGATGTCATGGTTTTCATGGAGGTGTCCTATTGAAGTGGATGAAGAGCCTTGATAGTCTATGTGAAAATGATAAAGTTTTCAATGCTTATTATTATATGCTTGAAGGATGATTGGTCGATCTTCAGTGTTGACATGGCTAGAGATGTTCAGGGATGAGTATGGTGATTTGATCATGTACAAGAGGTCCCTTAGATGTCTATGCTTGGAGAACTTGTGTGTACTATTGGAATTAATCTAATTGATCATAATTTTCATCTAGACACTTTGGGTCCAGTGGAAGAAAATATTAGTAGTCAGTTTGGTGACATCACCATTGCCATGTAGGAAGGAAGGAATCAAGGGGAGTGGGTCATATGGTTGTGATCACATTAGTCCCTGGTTATTATGTGCCAAATCTCAAGTCATGCATTAAAGTTTGGTCAAATATATGAGGGTGAAAACTTGGCTTTCCAGTCATAATTCACTATTTTCCCATAGCCAAATTTGCAATGTAACCAAAAAGAGCTGAGTAAATAGTTTGATGATGGAATATCTCACACGTGTGGATGTTTGAGGAGAAGGTGATCATATAGGTTTTTTTAGTTTTGGACCTAGTTTATTTGCAATAATTTTTAGATCATGTGATCTAACACATCAAAAGGTATGTATATGCAAAGTTGGGCTCCTAGGTAGTTTGACTGTGTTCTCCCATACATAGCCAATTTTTTAGTATGGTAGAAAGAGCTGAGTGAGAATTTTTATGGTATTATTTATTGCATGTGTGAAGGTGACAAAAAAATTGATCATATGGTTTTGTTCATTTTTAGGCATATATGTTTTTCACTAAATTTGATATCATCCATTAAAGCATGGAAAAAGTTATGCTTTCTCAAAGTTGGCCTCTCAGGCAAATTTAGACATGATTGGCTCTGTGATAGAAGATTTATGAGAAGGAATTTTAATGGCATTATATCTCATATGAACAAGATTTTTAGGAGTATTTGTCACATGTTTGGATTATCTTATGAGAGGAGATCATCTAGTCCAAATTTTAGATCCTGCATCGAAACATATAAGTTATTAAGGATCATAAATGATTACTTAGGAATATTGATAGGGTCCCCATAATCAATTTTTGAAAGTGTTAAAGATCGAGTAAGATCAATGGTGAACATGTCTCTAAGATGTCAGGAAGTAATGAGATGAGGATAGGTGCATGATGTTTAACATCTAATCAAAGGTATAGGATAATGATCCAATGGCTAACAGGCAGTCATATAGTTTTATCAATGGTGAGCATTGATCATTATTGACATTGTTGATTTGTAAAGATTGATAGAGTATATTAAGTTAACATTTTAAGAGGACACGAGATGAGGACAAAGTGACTATGGTTTAATGTTTGAGTTTGGTGATCTATGCATTAAAGATCAAAAAATATCGATGGTGAGAGATTGATCCTGAGTTGAGATTTCATGAGATTCAAGTATTGTGTTTGAAGGTTAACTGTGACCATTGTTATTCAAATATTTGAATTTAACATAGGAAAAACCAGATATCTATTTTTCAACCATATCTTTTGATAAAAAAATGAATTTAATGGTGTTGTAAAAAGCAAAGATGAATAGGATTCCATGGCATATTTAATAAACTTGATTTGAAGATTTGGAAGTGAGTATAGTCAAAGATATGAGCCTATAAGTTTATTGTGTGTTCATGCTTATTTTTTAAGTGACTTGAGAAGGATATTTGATCTTGTATTAGTGTTATTTTGACTTTTTATGGTGAATTGGCTATTGGGAAGAGTTTTAGACTCCATGAGGATTCTCTATGTGAATTTTAGAGGTGTGATAAATTTATCATGACTATGAACAATGCTTAAGAAGTTAAATGTGTGTTCATTCATGATGACTATGTGAACCAAGTTAGTGTTTGAGTTGTTTGAGCATATGTAGAGGTGATATAAGTTTATTGTAATCCTTCAAAGATGTTGAAGGGGATATAAGGAGTGGACCCATGTATTGGAAAGTGGTCCTATGTTCTTGTTTTGATTGAGGGATTGCTAATGGGTGAATAGGTCTCCATGAGACCTATAAGAGCTACAAGTTCATTGTTTAAAAGGTGTAGCTATTTAAGGGTGACCCATATATGATATGGTCAACCTATGAAGATTGTATTGAGCTGTGTATTCATATGAGAGATGATTTAAGGGATAAGACACACCTAATGTCTAACCAAGGTAGTGATTATCAAGATTACTCTATAAATAGTGGGACCAAAGATGTTGGGTTCTAGAGTTTTATGACTTAGAGAGGTGTGAGCATTAAAGAGAATAAGAGAAGAATCCAAGTGTACCTAATGGTTGGGTTGATGATCAAAGTAGATTGAGAACTATGAGTATGACATGAAGGTCATGATTTTGATGGCATAATAGTACTCTTATAGGTTGAACATGAGTGAAGAGGCATAGAGTGATCCAAAAGGATGTTTTGGGTGTCTTGAAAATGAGCAAAGGATTATTGGTTTCTATCAGAGCTTGGTAGATAGTTTGAGAGATTGATGAGAGTGTGGATAGTGTGTATGACCATCTATTCATATTTTTAAATCTTTGATAGAGTTGTTACTATGAAGAATGCATTGAGTGTGCAGAGTTGAAGAGTGGGGATAGTTGGGATATGTAATGTGTCCTAATTGATCTTTGTATGTTGGTTCAATTATGTAATGTTATTTGATCAACAAGGAGTTTTATTGGTGATAAAGTTGTTGTTGTGAAGGTAAAGTGTGATAAGTAGAGGACCATCATTAGGTTTTTTTGGCATCAATTTAGAGGTGGATGTGTTCATAGGTGTTGGTTTGGTAGCTCAAAATCTAAGGTGGTTGTAACCTCCTTGCAAGGTAAAACTTTCTAAAAGGTCTAGTTATTGTTAAAACTTAGCTAGATAGGTATTTTAGCACCTTGTGATATTAGAGTCTCAATAAATAGGGATTGTAGTTCCTTGATCAATTATAAGTGGTCTAAATTAGTTCTTATTTTATATGACAATAGTCTAATTGTAGGTTCTAGTGGGTTTTATTTCCCAAGAGGGTTTCCCACACATGTCATGTGTTATGTGTTTGATCTTGGATTGTCTTTCTTGTAAATTGTTATGACTAATGTGTATGATTCATGAATTCTTATGGTAATTTATTAAGGACTTGTAAAGATCGTAATTGAAGTTGGAACTAAAGTTGAAATATCTAGGCTCATTGATTCACCCTACCTCTTAATGATTGTACCTTTAATAATTGGTATCAGAGTGAGTCATTTAGAGGAAGCCTAATAACTTGAAGGTGATCCTAAGTAGGTAAAAATATGGCTAAACAGTTGAAGAAATAAAATCAATAGTGAAAGGTTGTGATCAAGGCACTTGAAGAACATAGATGTACTTTAAATAAAGATGCCAAAGAAGATGAGAATGTTATCAATGATCTCAAGGTTCATCTAGTAAACTCCAAGACAAGTATATGTTCAAAAGAAAAGGACATAATGTTTGATAAAGAATCCTACCATAACAGTAGAGAATATGATAAAAAAGAAGAAAAAAAATCAAGAATAGATCAAGTCTATTGAAGTATAGGCATATAGACTGAAATACATTGCCAACAAGGTCAAAAAGGATGAAGAGAAGATCAATATTCTTAAGTATTAGTTAAGGAATGCAAATGCAAATATAAAAGCAAAAGAAGATGAGTGAAATCAAGTGAAGGTTGAAATTAAGTCATTGAAAAGTGATCATGAGATTGTTATAGTCAATTTGGACAAGATGGATAGGAAGCATGAGAATCCTAAGTAAGTAGAGAAGAATGTAAACTTGAAGAGCAATGTTAGAAGGTCAATTAGACAACCTAATGCTGAAAGATGTGCTAGTTTTTTTCATGGTCATTTTTATACATGTAATAAGTATGGTCATAGAGCTAAGGAATATAAAAATAGGCCAGTCAAGAAGGTATCCTCATGGATCCTTATAAGAAGAAGCAATTGGTCTTGGAGAAATCATAACTCAAATCAATCAAGGGGTATGTTGAATGATTTAATTTGTTTTAGTTGTCATAAAAGTGGACATATTGATAGATTCTATCCAAATGGTATTAAAAGGTCTTCAAAGTATGTCAAAGGATATCGATCTCTTAGAAGGTTTAAGAAAGGACAAACTTAGATATGGAAAACAAAGATAATCACTGATAATTCTTCTAGTTATAATGTTGATAAGAAAGCTTTTATAGAAGGCTATGCTACAAATCAGGATAAGCTCAAGGATCAAGTAGGTAATATGAATGTAGAAGACAAAAAGAGTCAAACATTGGTATGGACTCTTGAGGTATTAAAGAATAAGGAGACTAAATCTATTGATTCCAAGAGCCTTGATGGAATTTTTTCCAAGATAGAAAAAGAATCAAAAATAAAGGAAAGTCAAGAGTTTTTATTAACAACTTTTATTGACAAATCTAAAGCATAGAATGTGTCAACTATCTAGTTAGAAAAGGAAAATCAAAATTTTGCTCATGTTGAAAATAAAGAGACCAAGGTACTGGCTGAGGCTAATTTTGAATTATGTATAGATCCAAGTGAATATCCTACTATTGAAAAGCCAGTTTCATGAAAAAAACATTAGTTACCAGTATCTAGTATTGAGATTCCAAATTGCAAGGTGTATTCTTTAGATGAAAAGGTATGTCATGAATCTATGTTATCTCCATGTGTTATCAATTCTATCTTAGAAGAGGAGAGTGATATAGAAAAGGAAATAGTTGTCACAATTAAGCCAAAGAATAAGAATAAGAACTATAAGTATTGAATGACCAAGGAGGAGAAGGATTATGAGGAAATATGGGTAACTCCTAGTTTCACACCATGGTAGAGCATTGTGGTGTAGAAGGGTGTCTCTATCTAGCCTTCAAGGAGACACTTATAAGTTAGAGGAAGTTTGGTGGCTATCAGATATTATCTGGAGAGAAAATATGAAAACAAGGTTTCTTTGTGCATTTATATATATATATATATATATATATATATATATATATATATATATATATATATATATAAAACAAAATTTTGTGAAGAATCTCAATGGTCCTATCTTGAGAATGAGTTTGCTTATTGATCACGGTTTGGATGTTCTAGTATAAAGGTGAGTTTCAAATATCTATCTACATATCAGTTTATGGTAGATGTCAGTTATGTATGCCATGGAATTTCATAGTGTTCTGAAGATGAGGTATCTTTATTTGAGTTTTTAACTAATATTATATAGTATTTGAAATACTTATTGAGTATATCATGTTCTTGATGAAGCATGAAGTTAGGAGGAGCTTTGTAATTGGTCAAGTCCTAAGATTAGAAGATTGAGTAGTTGAATCTAAAAAATAAGGTGTGGAAAAGCAATTTTATGTGCTTAAGATGATAATGCCAATTAGAGAAAGTCTTTGGTTAAGGGAGAGCAACATGTTTATATGTTTTCTCTAGAGGAGTGTGAAGGAGTTGTGCAAGATCAGAATGGATGGTTCTAGATGGTGTAATGAGTTTGATGCAATATCAAGAATATTTTGATGCTCAAAAAGGTTTGTGAATTTATTTGTAGTACTCTCTATGTTTTTTTGAGGGCTGAAGGTATGTATGTGCCAATTGAAGTTTTTTAAGTGCTCTCAGTATTCTTAATTTTTGACTTAAGGGTAAGCAAGCCTAAAATGGGTTATAGGATATATGGGTTCCCAAAGATATGGAAACTCAAATTTTGGTCCAGAAGTGTGCGATGGGTGTCTTCAGGTGTGTAATAAGTTTCAAAGATTTGCATTAAATAGAAGGAGGTTTGTTGACCTTGTTTGCTTTGAGTTTTTAAGGTTTGGGGATTTACTATAAAAGTGGTTTGCATTATGATTTGAGGTCTGAGGCTTCTTAATTTTTTGAAAGGTCTAAGTGGGTGGTCAAATAAATCTTCAAAAAGATTTGAAGGTTTTTGGTTCTCAAATTATTCATGTTTTTATCATTATGGAGGGCTAATTGACCAATAGGTTCGTGAAGTAAGTATGTTACAGAAGATGAGATTGGTGAAAAAAATATATGTACTTTAGGGGGAATATGAAAGTGCTATAGATATGAAGTTTTAGGTCTTGAAGTTGTGTCTACTAAAAATTGTCAGCTCTATAAGATTCACGTAGGGCTACAAGGAGGCTTGACAGGGCTAGTTTGAAGAAGAGTGTTTTTTTTTGCTCAGTTTCTCCAAAAGAGAAAGGTATGAGTATATAAAGGTATTTTATTAGGTTGGTTTATTAAATTTTTCTGATTTTTGTATATAATAGATGCATATTTGGTGGTCATGGAAGTGTCCTGAGAATGAACGCTAGTAAGACTGCATGTGGATTCTTCATGGTGTGCGGAGATCTGAAGGTGAAATTGGTCAAAGTTATTAGGGGGAGTCCATCACATATTTTTCTTGGTGAGTTACATCATTGTTTTATGGTTTTGGTGTTCTTTATTCATTGGTTGCAGTTCTTGATTGAAGAGAGTGTTGGCATGGAGCAAGAGGAGGTTGTTAAGACAAGTAGAAGTAGGCTCAATGTAAGGGGGAGTTTGTATCATATTTATAAGATGTTCCTTTCCTATTTTTATATTCTTTTTAGGTCCTTAGTATTAGTTTGTAACCACTTTATCATTGTGTCAAAGGGGGAGAAATTTCCTATTAGGGAGAAAGTTCCTATTGTGGGAGTGTTTGAACATGAGCTATATATTGCTATATTGATGGGCATTGACATCAATGACAAAGGGGGAGAATGTTGGAGAGTTGTCATGATGATTTCATAGTGGTGTCATGGAGGTGTCTTATTGAAGTGGATGAATAACCTTGATAGTCTATGTGACAATGACAAAGTGTGAAATATGCTTGTTCTTATATGACAAAGTGTGCAATGTGCTTGTTCTTGTATGCTTGAAGGATGATGGTTGATATTCAATGTTAACATGGCTAGAGATGTTTAGGGATGAGTATGGTGATTTGACCATGTTAAATAGGTCCATAAGATGTTATCTATTTTTGGATAACTTGTGTGCATAAGTGTAATTCATCTAGTTGAACATAGTTTTCATCTAGACACTTTGGGTCCAATGGTAGAAAATTTGAGTAGGCAATTTGGTGACATCACCATTCCCACGTGGGAAGGAGTCAAGGGGAGTGGGTCATATAGTTTTGATAAATTTAGTCCCTAGTTTTTATGTGTTAGATATGAAGTCATGCATTGAAGCACGGTTAAAGATATGAGGGTTCAAAGTTGGCTTCTCAGTCATAATTCACTTTTTTCCCATACTTAACCAAATTTGCAATGTAACCAAAAAGAGCTGAGTAAATAGCTTGATGATGAAATATCTCAGATGTGTGGATGTTTCAAGAGAAGGTGATCATATGGGTTTGTTTATTGTTATACCTAGTTTATCTTTGCTAATTTTTATATCATGTGATGTAGCATGTCAAAAGGTATGCATATGCAAAGTTGGGCTCCCAAGTAGTTTGACTATGTTTTCCCATAGCCAATTTTGTAGTATGGCATAAAGAGCCGAGTGATAATTTTGATGGTGTTATTTATTGTATGTGTGAAGGTGTCAAGATAGATTGATCATATGGGTTTGTTTTGTTTTTAGCATATATATATTATGCTAAATTTGAGATATTCTAATGAAGAAAGGTAAAAGTTATGTTTGCTCAAAGTTAGCCTTCAAGTAGATTTGGACATGGTTTGGCTTTGTGATAGAAGATTTATGAGAAGAAATTTTAATGGTTTTGTATCTCACATGCCTAAGAGTTCTAGGATTAGTTTGTCACATGGTTGGATTATCCTATGAGAGGAGATCATCTGGTCCAAATTTGAGATCCTACATCAAAACATAGAAAAAGTAATTAAGGATCAAAAATGGATACTTAGGTATATTAATAGGGTCCCCATACTTAGTCATTTTTTGAAAGTGTTAAATCTTGATCAAGATCAATAGTGTGCATTCTCCAAGATGTCAAGAAGAAATGAGATGAGGATAGGTACATGATGTTTAACATCTAAGCAAAGGTATAGGATAATGATCCAATGGTGAGTGGGAGTTTGTATAGTTTGATCAATGGTGAGCATAGATAATTATTGACCTTGTTGATCCATAGAGATCAATGGAGTGCATTAAGTCAACAATTTGAGAGGACATGAGATGAAATAAAAGTGACTATGGTTTAACATTTGAGTTTGGAGGTTAATGTGTTAAAACTCAAAAAAATTGATGGTGTGAAATTGATCCTAAGATGAGAGTTCACGAGATTCAAGTATTATGTTCGAAGGTTAACTGTGACCATTGCTATTCAAATATTTGAATTTAGAACAAGAAAAACTAGAAATATATATTTTGACCATATATTTTGATAGAAGTTAAATTTTATAGAAATTTAAAAATAAAAGATGAAGAGGACTCCATAGAACATCTAATGAACCTAATTTGAATATATAGAAGTGAGTACAGTCAAAAATATTAAGCCTAAAAGTTGACTGTGTTCATGCTTATTTTGCAAGTGACTGAAAAATAATATTGAATCTTGTATTGGTGTTTTTTCAATGTTTTATGATGAATTAGATATTTGGGAGAGTTTTATACTCCATGAGGATGTTATGTGTCAATTTTATAAGTGTGATCAATCTATCTTGAGTATGAATAATGCTTAATAAGTTTATTGTGTGTTTATTCATGGTGGCTGTGTGGACCAAGTCAGTGTTTGAGTTGTTTGAGCATATGCAAAGGTGAGATAAGTTGATTATGATCCTTTGAGGATGTCTAAGGGGACATAAGGAGTGGACCCATGTATTTAAAATTGGTCCCATGTTCTTTTTTTGTTCGAGGGAGTGCTAATGGGTGAATAGGTCTTCATGAGACCTATAAGAGGTATAAGTGCCTTGTTTAAAAGGTGTAACTACTTAAGGGTGACCCATATATGCTATGTCAAACCTATGAAGATTGTATTCAATCATGTATTTTTATGAGAGATGCCTTAAGGGTTAAGGCATGCCTAATGGCTGACCAAGGTAGTGATTATCAAGATTGCTCTATAAATAGTGGAACCAAAGATGTTAGGTTCTAAACTTGTATGACTTGGAGAGGTGTGAGCATTGAAGAGAAGATGTTAAAAAAATTTGAATTTTAGTTGAATTTTTTTAAACCCTACATATTTAAAATTTTAACAAGCTCATATATGTCTTATAGGGTCTCATGTGTCTAAATATCTCACTTATCCTTGCTCTAGCCTTAGTCTAAGTCCATCTTCCTTGTGTTTGTCTAGTCAACCAAAGTCAACTCTAGTCAACCCTAGTGAAACATGGTCAAAGGTCCAAATTATATTTAAAAATTCCTAATGTGGTCATCTAAATGTTCTAACGTGTTTGTAGGTCATAATTTTTCCCTTTGTCATGTTTCATATGCAAAAAAGGTTTTTTGGTCACATTTTAGCCTATTAAATGACTTGTATGGTTTGTCAAAAAGGTATAATTGTCACCAAGAAATTTTATAACATGAAAAAGGTTAGAATATGTTATGAGGTAGTTATATTTGGTTCAAGAAGTAGTTTTATGCAGAAAGAGGTAGTTTTTCCTTAAAAATAGGCCCTTAATGGCACTTGTACAGACTTGGGAAGTCCACCTTCAAATAAAAATGTGGGAATGTGTCTATTAACCTACCTAAAGTCCTTAAAATTCTTTTTTTTCAAAAAAAATGACAAAAATATCAGTTTCAACTTTTGTTTCTTCCTTTTTGCCTTTGCAAGCCAAGAAAGGTCAATTTGGAATGTTTGGTACAAGCCGTACAAGTGGAATTGGGAGGAATGATATTGGGGGTCTAAATGAATATAATTCATCTTAATTTTCAAGGAAATAAGTTTTATATTCATGTATTATCCTTTATGAATCATCATTAAGAATCTATGCAACTTGTTATGCTTCTTCATCCAAGAGGGGTCATTGTTTGAGATAGTTTTAGAATTATTTGCTTTGGTTTGATGATGTTGATGGTTTCATATGTTTATTAGGACCTATCCATATGTTTTCCCATAATATTATTTATTTTTGAGTTTTCATGAACTCTAAGCCTCTTCTAGGATTGTTCTTGGTCATAGATCATCCTTGCTACCTTTTGCTCAAAATATGCATCTACAAGTGCATTGAAGCAAGTTTTTCACATTAAGATTAAGGAATGGGAGGTTTATTTAGGTATATAAATCTATGAAGGTATATTTTAAGGTGTTGGGATAAGTATTTAATTCATAAAATGGAAAAACAATTTTCAAATGTTTATGTTTCTCCTCACTGTTAGCCTTCATAGTTGTATGACCACCTACAAGTGGCATGACTAGAGGATGTAGAGGTCACATGAAGAATTTGAAAATTTTTAATAGCATCCTCTTGTTTTGAATGATGGAATATAATGATATACTTTTATGAGGCAATATATTTACAAGACAAGAGGTGGAAACATGTTTGAAGGAAGAAATCTAAGTTTGGCTTTTTGTCCCTAAAATGACAAAATAGAGGACCTATTGGTTTTGTGAGTAACATATAACATAGTTTCAAGATCCATTTGATGATATTAATTGTTTGGATTCGTATTATATATCATTACCAATAATTATGCAAGTTTTGAAGGAAATATTAGTAGTGGAAGATGATGTTTGAAGGTCTCAAATATGCTCATAAACACATTGAATTGTTTCAATGATGACTATAGGCATGAACCTAAAGTGTCTTCTTCTCCACTAGGTTTAAAATGAAATATTGACAATTAATAGAGATTATTAATGATGTTTTAAATAATTTTCATCTTCCAATTACCATATAAGGAGGATAGAGCACTCTTTTTACTCCCCAAGCCCATACCCTAGCCGTACATAATGCCAACAGATGCACCTACAACACGGGTATCAGATAGTTAGTCAAAAATTGATGTTTTTACATTATTTTTTAGAATTAAAGTTGAGTAAAAGGTATAATATTTGTTTTTTTACTATAATACTTCAAGGAGAGTCAAAACATCATAAATAAGGTCTTAAACACAGATATCTTCACCTACTAGCAAGAGTTTAAAGACAACTGTCTTAGTCCAGTAGTGACCTAAAAGGGATGTATTTAGATACTCCTATAGGATGGGATGAAGTAGATATGTCTAAAAAAATTTGAGATAAGATGGATGTTTTATAATATTCTTCAATCATTGTTCAATCCTAACACAAAGCCTAATAGTGACCTACAACAAGGTCTCAAGGAGAAAGGTCCCAACCAAGAGTGAAAGGCATATTTTGAGCCCAAATGGAGCATATAGGTGAAGAAAGATGAGATAAATATTTTTAACCTCAATTATGTTTAAAAAAACTTAATTAAAATCATAAAAAATCAAATTTGAGGCTAAACCAACCTACAGGTAGAGTCCCTAAAGTGAGAAACACAGTTTATGCTTAACATAATTAGGTAGAACCATCATCTTGTGAATTATAGAGCATAAAGGGTGCACCAAAGGGAATAAAAATGATGGGTAAATTTTATAATATATTTATAACCTTATAATATTTCAAATGGAGTTTTTAATACTTGTATTAGGCCTCAAATCATGTAATAGACACCTACAAGTGTGAATGTAGAGGAAAATATAGTCATAGTCAAGGATTGGAAGGTCAGTCTTGGAGTGTAGGAATGTGAGGAAAATATAATTTTGGATAGATTATTTAATATTATAAAATAATTATTTTTATTAAAAAAAACTCATGAAGATAACATGATACATCTTTTTTAGACAAGGAGCTTAAATCACACTTACACAGTCCACTTTCACAAACCCTACATGCAATTTCCTTGAAAAGTCTGCCTTAAAAATTGAGAAAGTTAAGGGGTATAAAATAATCACCAAGATCTAAAAATTGGTATATATTATCCTTAAAAATCTATATAATCCCCTAAAATATCTAACTTTGATGAACAAATAGGACAACATGCATCTGTTCTATCTCAGAGGTAGGGCACTTTTCCCTTTGCATAAAGCATATAGTTTTGGATTAAGGTTTAAAAACACTTAAATATGATTAGTGAAGCTGAAACATGCATAATAAAACATGTTAAACCTTTATATAATCTCTGATGTCAAATAGGGTGGTCTGGGCAACTACGTTTGTAGCTAGACCTAGTGGACAAAGTACAAGTCTAACTCCAAATAGGGAGCCACTTTTAGCCCTAGAATTTGGAAAGAATTTTAATGACATGGATCATGTTCATGAGGATATATAATATTTTTAAAACTATTTAAATGAGTGGAAAGTGTTAATAAGGGTAATTTTACTCAAAAGTGCAGACAGACCTATTGAACAAGGTCTAGGCCTAGTTTCAAAAGGGGGTATTTTCATTTATATCTCTTAATGACATATCATAATGATTTAAAAATGTTTTTAGGATGTGAATAAAAGTTTTTAATCCTTAAATATGTATGGAATTTGACCAAAAATCCATTTCTTGGCTTAAAGTGCATATAGTCCTATAGAATGCTCCAAAATGACATGAGTGACCATCTTGAGATGCTAAGAACTTTCATAATAATTTTCATGGTGGCCTAATGTATTTGGAGGTGTTAGGGAGGGCCCATAGGATTATATTAGTGGAATTATTTTATAACTATAGTGTTTGGTCTTTATGAACAAAGGCTAAGACCTAAAACCTCTCTATAACCCTCATAAACCCCAACTCAAACTCAATGGAAAAGATGAAGTAAATGGAGCATCTTAATGGGATAAATTAACCATGAATCCAAATTATAACTACAGATGAATCTCCATGGTCCTATCCCATGTAATTAACCTACACCCTACCTATTATAAAGAGATACAATAGGGATTATCATGAAAAATTTGTGTGTCTTGTAGGTATGGAGAACTTTAAAAAGATGAAACCACCTTTGGGAGAGAAATTAGGACTTGTTCTAAGTCCTCATGTTCATATATTAAGTTATATAATCTCCCAAGTGTGTCTACCATATTCCTCATCTCAGCCAATCACAGTGAATGAGTAGTGAACACTTAGTGAAAATGGTGAAACTCTAAATGGGAAGACTTTTAAGGATTTATTGATGAACCTGATGACTTGGACACACTTAACATATGTCATCCCTCCTTGTGCATGGATCATATTATATAATTAGAATGATTTTGAATGCCAAGTGTGAGAGGTACATGGGAAGGAGTTACTTGTGACTATCAGGGATGATTACTCATGGATAGAATAATGTAGATGATTAAGAAAAATTTAAATGCATGTAGGGGGTTTTTAGTAACCCCTCCCATTTATATCAATCATCAGACCTAACCCTATTTATTGGAGGAGTTTTGTGAAGGAAAATCATGAAAATAGTTTCTTATGCAAGCACAAGATAATCTATGCCACATATGGAGGAGTTTAATGACTTGGGAAACATTTGTCCATATTTTCCTTGTAGGACATATCTCATGCCTAACACTATGACTATTATAACTCCTTTTTCTTTCTTAAAAAGTGTCTTAGTGACTCTTTAGCTTCACCTTCTCTCTCTCCTCTCATAATTACTATATATTCTAGCCTTTTTGGTTATTGTATGATCTCTCCACCTGGGTATGGTGAAGCCCTACCAAATTTTTGCCTTGAAATAATAAATAATGTTGTTTTACCTCATTCAATATTTCACTAATTTCATGTTATGGTTGTTAGTCTTGTGCAAGTTTATTTTTCTTACCTTCACATGTTACTCTTCCTAGTGCCTTGTATGGATTGAAATCCCTCTTTTGTAGGTCAACAAAAAGTGTCTAATGTGGATTGTAGCTATAGTGAATAGCTCAATCATTAGTGTTTCTAGAAGACCTATTGTCTAAGTCCTCCTAGCCTAAGATCTCTTCAAGACCCCATGCTTGAAACATTGATGTAGAAGAGGAATGTTTAGTTGAATAAAGTGTATTTATGGGATTCTCTTTTGTTTCAAGTGCATTTTAAGTGGTATGAGTAGACTATCTATTTTGTTTATCACCTCCCCTAGATTATATTTGTTTTTAGTTATCCTTCTCCCTTTTTACCCCCCAAAAGTTAGTAATAGGTTTGATCTATAGTGGTACATCAAGGGAACTAGCCCTAATTTAGAGATCCACCTCAAATTTGGGTCACTCATAGCCATGAGGTGGTTTCATTGTGCCACTTGAGTGAGGAGAGACTTTCCATCTCCTTAAATTTTGAAAGTTCAAGTGACAATAGAAGAGAAGAGGCCAAGTGTACCCAATGGCTAGGTTGATGATCAGATCAAATTTAGAACTATGAGTATGACCTATAGGTCATGTTTCTTATGGTATAATAGTGCTCTTGTAGGTTAAGCATGAGTGAAGAGGCCTAGAGTGATCCAAAAGGATGTTTTGGATGTCTTGAGAATGAGTGAAGAATTTTTGGTGTCTATGAGATTTTGGTGTTTGGTTTGAGAGATTTATTAGAGTGTGGATAGTGTGTATGACCATGTGGTCATGTTGTTGAAGCTGTGATAGAGTTTTTTCTATGAAGAATGCATTGAGTGTGTAGATTTGAAGATTATGATCATTAGGTGTGATATTTAATTTAATGTAATGTGTCCTAATTGATCTTTGTATGTTGGTTCAAGTATGTAATGTGATTTTATTAATAGGGATTGTTATTGGTGATAGAGTTATTACTATGAAGGTAAAGTGTGATAAGTAGAGGACCATCATTAGGTGTTGTTGAAATTAGTTTAGAGGTGGATGTGTTCATATGTTTTGTTGTGTTAGCTCAACATATAAGGTGGTTATAGCATCCTTACAAGGTAAAACTTGTTAGAAGTTCTAGTTGTTATTGTAGCTTAGCTAGATAGGTGTGGTAGCACCTTATGGGATTAGACTCTCACTAAATAGGGATTATAGTTCCTTGATTAGTTGTATTTGGTCTAAATTGGTTCCTGTTTTATAGGATAGTAGTCTAATGATAGGTTTCAGTGGGTTTTATTCCCTAAGATGTTTTCCGACACATGTCAAGTGTTATGTGTTTGATCTTGGATTGTCTTACTTGTACATTGTTATGAATGATGTTTATGCTTCATTAATTATTATGGTAATTGATTAAGGACTTATAAAGATTAGAATTGAAGTTGGAACTAAAGTTTAAATATTTGAGAACACTGATTCACCACCCCCTAGTGATTGTACCTCTAACACCCTGATAATATACCTTATGTTTAAACAACTCATGCGGTCACTTTGACAACCTAGGTCCATGGATTTTCATTCCATCTCTTAATGTTCTAAAATTTTAACTAGGCTAGGTATTATTTTTGACCATAATTTCTACTCCTATAATTCTCATTGTGTTCCAAAATGTATCCAAGATAAATCCCATAACTTATATCCCCACCTCAAAAAAATTGGAGGTAATTATAAATACTCTAACATCCACTTCCAATTTTATCTCAACTTATACCATCTCACCTATTCCCAATGTCCCTACCAATTCATTAGCATTGGTCACAATTTCCCTTAAGATTAGTCACATTTCAATCGCATTCCAATATTTTCCTACATCTTCTATGGAACCTATAATGACAAAACAAGCTAGAGGGCATGATTCCCAAGGTGATTGGATCCAAAGAATAAATTTTGGTAAAGCATAGAGGTATGATATGATCATTAAAGATTAGCCTAAGGTTAAAATAAATTTTTAGAAGGACACAAGGAAGCTAAAGAGGATAACCACAAGAAAAATCACTCAAGATGAGACACCTAGTCTATGTGAGATTGAGGAGTTATTCTCATTGAAAAGAGAGAAATAAATAATTCAAATATGTGGTTAGATCCTTAGATTATTAGTGTAGTGAAGGTGAATATTAAGGTGAAATTAAATAAATGGTTAAATACACTAGTAAATCACAAAAAAGGTAGTTGATGACATGAAAAATAATTTCAAATGATTATAAAATCAAGTGCAAAGGTTAAATTCCCTTGAAAATTGTGAATAATTTTTAAAATGCACTAAATTCACTTAAAGAGGTTAACTAAGCCAAGATTAAGCGTGAATTTTTTAGCATAATGTCTAGAATTATGTAGTATAAATTACCAAGATATATATGAAATTAAATAGGATGTAAACTATGGTAAAGATAGGTCTACTTCCTAATGTTAGACTTATGACTATGTTTGACATATAATTATGCCAGAGTGTTATGGTTCATACAAGACATGGGTGAAGGAAGCTTAAATTTTTTTATGGATGACATATAACCATTGAATGGATTTAGAGAGGACATTCATTATTTCTTCATGAAGGTTAATATGCCAAAACTATGCACATAGGATGAATTTAACAAAAATTCCATGGAGTTCACGTAAATTAGAAAAAAATTCATGGTTGTATTTAAATAAAATGGTTGAGGTAAATAGAGGTGAAAACCAATAGGTTATTAAATTTATCACACACACAGAGTGGAGAATATATAAAAGGCCACATCGGTATGGGTATATCTTGTGAATCCAATTCACAACCATGCATTTTTATTAACTAAAGTGTTTCTTGTAATTAGTAATCTTATCATATATGTGTCTCAAATAGATGAGGAATTCCATTTTTGTACACAATAATTCAATAAAAATAAGTGGGAAATCTAAGACTAATTCATAAGTTATAAATCCAGATGGATTTGGAAAGTGAAAATTTAATTTTATTTATCTATTTTATATATGGAAAGATTTGTTTTATAAACTTTAGTTTTATATATTCAATTATAAATGTATTTATATATTTTAATACACATGATCACATGCAATATTTGTTATATGTGATGATTTTTTTATAAGTAAATAATATTAATATATTGTTTAATGAGAAATAATTTGGGTGTAACTATCAAGCTCAGGAAACCACTATGGATGTTTAGTGAATATTTTCATGTTTTTATAGTTTCTCAATTCAAAATAATATTATATATGATCTCAAATTAGAGTGATCATTGAATAAGATTAATCTACTTCATGATGGGTTAGTTATACTAAGTGTTCACTAGTATAACTTTTCAATAGGTTAACTCTAACTTTATTTTTATTTTTGTGGATGAATGTATTTTTTAAATTGATTTTAGTCCTTTTATATTTAAAAATAATTACATTGTAATTTACTCACAACTAGTTATTCCTTAGACTCTATTGTGTTTATTTACATTTGAGTGAATGTCAAATTTGATAAAACTTGGCTAAACTGTAGTTAATATCATAAATTGTTTGATTTAGAAACATAATATCTCGATGAACTTTAGAAACTTATTTTATTTCCTACCCTTTCATTCCTTTTGATGTTTTTAAATTAGATTCAATTTTTTTAAAAGAGAAACATAGTGAATATCCATATTTAGGTTAGTATTTTTTTTAGATGGAGCTAAATTGGTCATAGTGAGGAATTTTTAGGGCATGTTTCTTATGAATGTTAGTATATAAAACTGCATATCTATAAATTATGAATTAGGTTACAATTTATAATCCTAAAAGCTGAGGGTGAAAACCCTTCACCTATTGGATCTTGTTCACAAACTTACATCAATATGTAGTTGGTACTAGGTGGGACTCAATAACCAATATATGACCTTGTGGTAAATATCAACATAGTTACACAAAAAGGAAAGAGTTATTTCCAAAAAAATATTAGATAATTATCAAAAAATAAATTTTAAATTTCAAAAAAAGGTATTAAACCAATACGGATTTCACACCATGCCTCACTAGATCCACTTTCAAGTTTAGCCTACTACTACTCCACCATCTAGAGGTACATATGATACTTAGGTATAGCAAAGGTAGACCAATAATATCAAGGACTCAACAAAGTTATAAATATTATAAGACATGAACCATAAAAGGGAACATTACAAATTTAAAGGTTATATGAGTCTCTTAAACTTTAATCATGAAAATGTTGCATGTAGGATGTTTATTTATAGTAGATGTAGAAGTGTAAAATATTAAAGTACTTATGAATGGAAATAATGAGATGTGTATTATTTTGTATAATATATATCATTTTTTTATTTGTTATTTGTAATATATAAAGACTCCTTTAGGAAAGAAATGAAATAATAGGGATGTGAAGTGTTCGAGTCTTCTTACTTTATAAATATTGTAAAGTTGTAAAGGAAAAAATTTCAGATTTTGAGATGATAGAGACCAATTCATAGTTATAATGAAATTATTTTATGGATTTTTCTTTTTATAATCGTCTCCTTTTTGTGTTTGAATATATGAAATCAAGTTTTAATGATATGCATGTTTTGTTCAATTAACTTGTGTTTTGATGAATATATAATAAAAATGAATGAAATAAATGAAAGTATAAATATTATTTATATATTATAAATTATTTTATGATATTTTACTTAAATTTATACAAAATAATCCTTATAATATTATTTTGGAATTTACAGGAACCTCTACTAATAATGGTGTGGTGAGCATGGAACTCTAAAACATGTTGAGATGGATACCAAGTCAGAGAGATTTTAAATGATGGATGGATGAAATAATTCAAAAATTAATATAATAATAGGCTATACAAATTGACAACATGAAAAATTAAATCATAACTAAGCACATTCATGGAAAAATCTATTAAATTTTTGGTGTGAGTTACCTGAGTTATTAGTTGTTGAGTGGTTGAGAATTGAATACTATTGTTTTAGGCTAATAAAATAAAAGAATTTTATTTGGAAATAATAAAAGGTATAAATACCATAAGATTGGAAATTTATTAGACACATATGATATATCATTATCTAAAACCCACTATCTATAGACACTGAGTTTGTAATGAAATGGTACATTATGTTTGAATTTATGAAAAATATATTTGTAAGAGGCATCAAAGGTAAGTTTTTGTAGTGACTACCGATACTTATCAATATGTTGGTTATGGATAAGGCCATGGTTCTAATAGCATCCAATATGGAGTATTCATATAGGGTAGTATGGGGATGTCAACTTAAGGGAGTGAATGATGCATAGTTAAGAGAAATAACTTAAACTTGAACCTAGAAGATGGAAGATTCATAGAAGGATAGGTAGAAGATAATTTGAGGGCTTGACAGAGCTAAGAAAATAAAGGCAATGGAATAAAAAATTATCCTCATGTAACTAAGATTAGAGGTATAATAAAGAGTGTGAAGATTGGGGAGGAGATAGAACTCTAAGTGAAACTGGAGACTGTGAAGAGGGGGAAATAAAATCACCCAAATGATTTAAGGGTGATAAAGATATTAAATGGAATGTACAAGATAGGGGAAGTGAATTAGAGGAAATTAAATAAATAGAATGTGGATTATTTATAGAGAAGTAATTGGAGAAACTAGAGGGTAGATTTAGGAAGCATTTATATGGGTAATATTATCTAGAGAAGATGAAGGAATTTTTTTTGAAGATGTAATGAAATATTTTAGATTAAACTTAGGTTCAAGTTAAAGTGAGGAAATTAATTCATACATGGATCATTCAATCTAAAGGGATGCATCCTCCATGACTAATTTATTAATAAGATTAAATACTATAGAAGTTGAGAGGCATACTAAGTGGTTTGATGAGTTTATAGTTAAATTTGGAAAGTTAAGTGTAGAAATATATAAATTTATAGAGAATAAGAATATTCCTCTCAATACTAGATTGGATGGACACCTCCATCCCTATAGTACTAGTATCCTTTCAATTCTAAATATTTGACACAACTAACTAGATGGGCTCTACTTTCCCCTTAGAGACAGTATGGGGGATTTGATAGGTAGTAAAAATAGGGGTGGGGTTATCCATAGAGATAGGGAAGGTATCAAGGATGCTACAAAGGAGGTTATTAAGGAAGTAATTAAAATTTAGACAAGGTAATAGATAGGGCAAACAACATATTATTTTCTATATGTGTATTAAATACAACCAAATCACATGAAACTATCCTTACAATCTACAAAGATAAACATATTTTGTTTATTATAGAGTATTTGGACAGCACCATATAGAGGATTGTCCAATATTAGAGAAGTAAAGAAAGGAAAGACTAGTAAAAATGTGAATATGGTAAGGTGAAACCTAGAGACACTATTTATCTATAATCTATCACTTGAAACTAGTACAAGGAGTAAGGATATCCACCTTTAGAGATGACACATGAGCTACTAATTATAAAGGTTACATAGGAAAATTATCTAGACCTTATGAAGGAGAAGGTTTAGATGTCTAAATTAGAGTAGTTACTATAGAATATACAAAATCAAAATTCTTCCAAAGGAGATTATATAGTTATAAATACATAAATTTATGGCTAGAGTGTTCACATACTATGGTAGGATAGAGAAGTTACAACCTTTATGGACTTGATAAAGATCCTAAGCACTCATTGTAATGAGGATATATCATAGAATAACACTACTATGTTGCATAATCTAATAGGTTGTAAAAAAATAGGTAAGGAGATAATGTATAGGTTGGTGTGGTACTTCAAAACTAAGAAGCCATGTGATGTTTATTCTTAAATAGATATTGAACTTATGGGATATGAAGTCCCAAATTTTGTCTTTGACTTTGGGAGAATAGTTAACATTATTCTTCAGTCTACATGGGAGGCCATTGGATGACCTACTCTTAGCTCAATCGAGTTACACTAAGTCTCATAGATTATAGAAGGTTATATCCTTTAATGAGGCTAGAAGATGTATAAATAAAATTTGTTAGTATTAGTCTGAGATGGGATTTACATGCCATTTATATGAAGACTAATGAGATGCAATACCTTATGCTCACTATAAAAAAAAGGGCATATGATAGTTAGATGATCATCAATATAGTAGTTAATCAATTAGAGGCATATTGAGGAGATAATATCATAATTATACCATTAAAAAAATATGATATAAAATCATACATCATTATTAAGGAGATTGATTCACCGAATGCTTATGGAGATAATATTGGTTTAAAGTGGGTACAAAAATAAAAGCATAGGATTTGTGAACCAAAGTGTTTAACTAATTTTCATAACAGACTCATCCCACTCCATAATTACATTATACAAAGTAGTTCACATACAAACCTTTCAAAATAGTGGAATAATTTTCGCATTTCTAAATGGAGGAGTGCAAGTCTCCATCAATATAATCTATGAAAATATTAGAAGTGGATATACTTTACTAGGTAACCAAAAAATATATAGATTATATATAACCTACTCATGAGGGTAATATACTATGGGAATTTTTGTCTTTTGTGAGTGGTTATTAAGATACACACATGTTAAATTGGGCACAAGGTAAGGCTAATGAGAATGATTTTTCCTACTAAGTGATAATTTCCTCAATACTTCATAATATAATATTTAGTGAGATTCATTTCAAAACTAGAGCACCATGTTCCTAATATAGGTCTATAGGTCAATGTATTAAACTATGCACTCAAAGGTGTTTTTGTGTCATAGTGTTTAGTTCACCATTCCAAGTAATTACATTAGGAAGAAGCATGTGAATTGATGCCAATTTGATTCCAAGTAGTGTCTTTAATTTATGATTAATATTAATTATTCTAGAAAGTTTAATGCGGTGAATTTCACATTCATAGGTATGTTGTTATATGGTCCTCATAAGGGGTGGAACCAATATACTAGATGTATATATTTTAACATACTCTAACACCCTTGCTACAAGCATGGCCCATGCACCAGGAGCATAGGTGTGAGACATAAAATTGGCCATAGGTACAGCATGATTTTGTTAAAAACTAGTATTTGAGGATGATAATACCATATTTCATAAATCTATCTTAAATTTTAAGATTTTTTTATGTCATGGATGGGAGGAATACATTTTAACTATGCATGATTAAAGTTCACAAGAGGTAGAAGCTAAGGACTTGAGAAAAACTATAAATAATTATAGGGCCAACAAGTAGAAATAATATTTTTTGTTGAATAATTTAATAGGATCCTAGATAACATAAATTAGGTAGAATATAATGATGAGGAGGAGGATATGGATTTAAAATGGTTATTTGAGCTTGAAAGACAAATATAAGATAGAGGATGTGTAGCTATGAAATATAAATATTTAGGACCATAAAGAGAAAAGGATAATGAGATAATCTCTTCTATAAGGGAAAAATATGATATATAAATAACTAACATGAAAATTAATGGAAAACATTGGTACAAATATATAATTAATGTATCAACCATAGATGATTATTGGACACAACAACAAATTTCAAAAGGGATCCAATTATTTTGAGATTAAAAATATGTGTTCCCCATAATGTTTTATAGAAGTCAAGGGTGTATAGTATTTACTAGGTGAAATGCACATAGAACTAAAAAAGTGAACATGGCCTATTAAGAAGCACCCATACAGAATAAATCCCAATATGAAGATCAAAGATAAGGTTGAAATCAACTGGATGTAGGAAGCAAGGATCATCTATCTAGTAGATAAATAAAATTAGGTAATTTTGATGACATTGTTATAGGTATAATAATTAAGAGGGGGGGGGGGAATTAGTGATGATATATAATCCAAAATTCAATTCCAATCCCTTAAATCCTTAATCAATCATCAAAAGCATTCATAAAGCATACAAGTCATTCATAATAGTGTACTAGAAAGATGTTGAAAGATCAAACACACAACACATGAATTATGTGGGAAACCCTCATGAGGAATAAAACCCACTCTCAAGAATACACATTTTGAGCATAGTCATTGATTTTAGGTTGTCATTTAAGTCAAAAAGAGCATATAGTTCTAGTGCATGAAGAACAAAGTTATCAATTTGATGGTTTGGAGAATGCCTGACTTAGTAAGGAAATTAATGGATGATATTGATGGTATGGAATTGTTTTAGAGACATTATGGGATGTTATGAATGCTTATAATTCTTATAAAAGTGAATAAAATTCATTTAAATAGTCATATGAATGTATAAGCTCAAGTAGTCATCTTGATAGATAAAGCTAAGTGAGCATATTTATGATATCATATTTCACACCTATGAAGGTTTTGGGAGAAATTTGATATATTGATGGATTCCCCTATGTGAGGAGATCATATGGTTAAAATTTTAGGTCTAGACATAGAACATAGTAAAAGTTATTAAGGTGAAAAGTTGGCTTCTTAGATAGAGTTTACCAAGTTCCTATAGCCAATTTTGTGATATTGAAGATCAATGGTCAACATTTAATCAAATCTTAGATCTAATGATGAGCATTTATTCTAATTGGATAATTATCTAACAGAACACATGATCTTGTCAAATAGAGATCAATGGTATGCATGAAGTCAAATTGTCAAAGGTTTTTGAGATTAAATGTGCTTGTGACAAGTGTCTCTATGTCATTAATATAATATAAGGTCTATGGTTCATGGGTGTTTATATTGATAGATATCGACAATGTAGGTCAAGTCAAAGAGTCAATGTGTAGGAGGTACATAGAGCTTCCAAGTGGTACAATCATGGGAGTTCTAATCTAAGATCAACGGTGAGCATTGCAAGATAAAGTCCAAGCTACCTAGAGGAGATCGATGGTGCGTATTTGTCCATAGTTACTAGGAAGCACAGGATAAGGTTAAGGTGTTTGATGTTTAGTGTCTACTTAGTAACTATTGGAATTCATATTTTTAAATTAATGATGGAAAATTGGTGCTTAGTTTTTGAGCTATAACTTTTGATCTAGAATGAATTTCATGGTGATGTAAAAATAAAAGTTATATAAGAATTCAAGGTGCATCCATAGAACCAAATTAAAAAGTTTGAATATTTATATAGTTAAATATATTAAGTTTAAAAGTTTACTTTTTATTCATTCATGGAGCTAGTATGTATAGAATAATGTTTGAGCAATGTGTGCTTCAGTAGATGAGTGTTTTGGTGGGATCAATCACATGAAGTTGTCATAAGGGTCATATGGAGTGGACACAAGTATTTGATATTGATCATTTGTTCTTAATTTTCTTAATGAAGTGATAAATGGGTGAATATGTCTCCATGAGACCTATAAGGGTTGTTAAGGCCTAATTGAAAGGCGTAGCTGCTTAAATGTGATCCATAGATGTTATGGATGACCTGTGAGAATGAATTTGAGTTATGATTTATCATATTAGATGTCTTAAGGGTTAAGGCATGTCTTATGGATAACCAATAAGCTAATATTCATGAAGACTCTATAAATAATAGAGACCAAGGAAATGGTTTCTAGACACAAGAGTGGAAGAATTGAGATAACAGAATATAGAAATGAAGGAAAGAGATCAGAGGGAGTGTGATCAATGGATGGACTAAAGTATAGAGTAGATTAAGGATAGACAAAGAAGACTAGAGAGATCCTAAGAGGTGTTTGGATGCATTATTTTTATGAGCAAGTTTGAGTTTGTGTGATTAGTTGAAAGAAAGGTGTTAAACATTGTTTCTCCAATCATATTGATCTATAATTAGAATTTTGGAGATGTTGATTTCATAGGTGTTGTGTGGGTGCTCAAAATCTAGAACAAGTAGGTGCTCATTCATACTTTGGGGTGGGTTATCTTTATGAAGTGGGTGCTTCACTAAAAGGTCTCATGTTTGTGATCATCTTATAAGACAAGTAGTACATATGTTTATAGGATTGAGAGTGGGTTTATTCCTCAAGAGGGTTTTCCACGTAGATGTGATGTTATGAGTGTGAAATTGCATCATCTTTCTTATTCATTGCTATGAACATCTTGTATGTTGTATAAATGCTTGTGATAATTGATTAAGAGTTTTAAAGGATTGAAATTGAAGTTTGAAATATATTACATCACTGATTCAGCCCCCCTCTCAGTGATTGTGTAGACACTAGAAAACCGCACATAATGGTTTTAGATGTTGAAATGCTTCAGGACCCCTTATGGATTACCTAACCCTTTTGGACCCACTGACCAAGCTATCAAACCCTAAGCCTAGTTATTTATTATAAAACTAAACTCATAAACTCACTAACCCTTCACCTAACTATTTTTAACCCACCTTGACCTCTTTACCTTTAGACACTCAATTATTGATGATCAAGATGATCATCGATGGTTAGGCTGACCATCAAGGATTATATCTTCCTTGTTTTAACATTAATACCAGCTATGTACAAGATAGAATGGCATAATTTAATATGTCCACCTTACCCATTACTAAAAAACTATGAAGCGTCAAAATAATCAAGCCAACCTCCTAGGGAACCTTCTATCATCCATCTCTCTTTGCCTATAAAAGGAGGGGAGTAGGAGGTGAATAAAGATCCATTATCACAAGCATTCTAACACATAGGTATTCAAGATTTCCAACCATTCTTCCTTCTATTAATTTAGAAAATATAATAAAGATTTGAACCCTACAAAAATTACTCTTGAGGCAAAGTACCATTACTCTACTAAAATTGCTCCAGCTACCAACCATCAACCATTTAGAAAGTAACAAGTATATTTTTTTTTCAATTTTGTTTGTTTGGTTTCTAAATTCTAGACCTAAATCAAGCCTAATGAACCTATCTTATAATTTTTTTCCCTAACCAAACCCTTAATAAATACTTACCTGATCATTGACCCATTCTATAACTCCTTTTTGAACAACTTTAGAATCCATAAGTAACTATCGATGGTCACCTCCAATCGTCAATGGTTTCCCAACCACTAATGGTTAGAATAACCACCGATGGTCATAATGAATATTGAAGATCACTATAGTGAGAAATAATAGCATGTTATTTCCCACCCCTTACCTCCAATGAATTCTAACTTTCTATGTCCCTACCTGTTCATAGACCCCTGCCTAATTTTATGAACCTGACCTGATCTATTTTAACACTAGTATTAACCTAATATTGCTATATTTAGTTATTTTCTCTAAAAAGCATCTATTTATTCTCGCATTTCATTTTAGTTCTTCCTATTATTTGATGTAAGTATTTCATATTTATCTCTTTCAACTTAATTTTTATCAAAGAGTGTATTGACAACCTCGTAGTAAGCTCATGCTTCTTGGATCTAGCTCATGCTAGGTAGTCTACCTTACTATCTTTATAAAAACCACTTTTGTTAGTGTTTTCTTATTTATAGGTCATCCTTCCAAAACAAAAAGGAGATCTTCACACTCATCTAGATTATGTGTGCATAACAACTAGGTTCTTTTACCACACCCTTATTACTAATTTCTTACCTTCTTCCTTAATTAAGAAATGAGAAAAAATTAAGAGAAATATTTTGGCACTCCTGGTGGGACCTAGCATCATCTAGGTGCCCTTTTCTTCCTTTATTTTATGTTTATACAAATAAATTGGAAAGTTTTATTTTGGGTATAAAATAAACCTTGTATACATTGATTGCTTACATATTTTTAGTTCATCTAGTTAACTTAAAAATAAATTAATCAATCATAGTTTCACTCTTTCTCTCACACACTTTACCAACAACATAATCAATTAACACATAAAAACAATCGAAATAAGTCCCAAATAGGATTTCATCACCTAGCAATAAACCTTACCCTTTGGCTATCTTGCTTGGAAGTCATTACCAATAAGAAAAACCAAAACTTATCTCTCTATTTGAGTCAAAACTCTAAAATTTAGTATATATTCGCTAAGCACTTGACACCATTATCACTATAGTGTGTGAATTGAGGGGGTAGGCCCCAATATCAAACTACGTACTGACTTTCAATATAGATTTTTGAGAGCCTTTAATACCTGCAACCAACCTTAGACTTCCTCTTCGGTAACTAATCTACAAACCAAAGTTCTTCTTCACACTTTCTAAGGCATAATCCAAAAGTAGTCTAAAAATAATCCTAATTTGTTAAACTCACTTTAGTGTATGATTTGATTACCTTGAGATCTTTTTATTTTTCTTGCTTTGTGTTTGAGTTGTGAACTTCTCATCATTTCTTTTCTATTCCTCACATGGTATTTACTAGACAAAAATTGAGGAATCAAACCAACCAAGAACCACCTTCCTCTTTTTCTTCCTCCATGGAGTATAATTTTGATGTTGAGAGTTCTCCTCATCTTTATCACCCTCTTACCATGCCTCAAATAGTTGTCTAGGGTGATGGGAATTTCACTATCTTCCTTGATAACAACCCCATGGCCCTGAAACATTATCTCAACACCTTATATCACCACACCCCTATTGCTTCAGTTCCTCCTAGTGATCCACCTTATGGTATGATTCCCTATCTTATTATTGGTTCTACCTCTACCCAACCTATAATCACCTAAGCATCTTATTCCACCAATATCCCATCCACTACGACCACCCAAACTCAATCTAACATCACAACCAATAACCAAACACCCCCTACACCAACCAACACCTCCAACATAAGGGTAAGCTCACCTCTTGTTACCTATACTTCATCCACCATGGTGATATATTCTACCCCTATTTACATCATTCCCCTTATCACTATGAACCCACCAATTTCCACCCACTTCAAAATTTGGTGCTTTCCATACCCGCTACCCTTCCACGTATTAGCACACGAGTTACCACTCAACCTCAATCCACCAACCCAAATCAATCCATCAACAAATACCCATGACATCATACCAATATGTTCCTAATACAAAAGTATACATATCACCTTCCACCTATCCTTTTGTGCCCATTAACCCCTATGTGGCATCATCCCAACCTTTAATGACCACATACCAATATGTGGTATCTTCTCAACCTTCTACCACTTATCCATATATTCATGCCACCCAACCTCAACAAAACTTACCACATAATTATGAGCTTCCCAACCTCAAAAAGAATTGGTCAAAATGTTAATGGACAAAATGACCAACCTAGAGTCATCTATTTTTGGGGCTCATAACCTCTTATCTTATGATCAAATTTGCAATGAACCTATTCACCCATATATTCCTATCCAACCTTATCTTCATTCATGGGAAATTCCAAAGTTTTCAAAGTTCCAAGTCAAGGAGGACCCCCAACAACACTTAAGAGAATTTCACCATTCTTGCTACTTGATTGCATATGATGATTTTCTTCTCCTTTGCACTTTTCCCATGTCTTTATTTGGACCAACATTAGATTGGTATAGCAATCTCACCAAGCACTCCAAATTTTCCTTTTCTCAACTTTCCCAAATTTTTTTAGATCACTTATTAGTCAATATATCTAAAAATGTCTCTATCACCAACCCTTACTCCATCAGGCAATTTGATGAGGAATCAATTGCCGATTTTATAGCTAGATGGAGAGGTCTTATCAGCCAAATCTCTTTATATTTACCCCAACTTGAGTTGATTGAAATTTTATCTTGGGGTTGTGACAAACACATTTCCCCCCTATTTTATATGTTCAAAATTTTAGAACCTTAGATGAGGATTTCACCATGGCACACAAACTAAAAATTAGAGCCATTGATGAGGGGAATTAAAAATGAGAAATAAAAATTTTAGATTCAAATCCAGTGACCCCTCTTCATCCAAAACCACAAACCAATCTAAAAATCCCAACACTAAACCAAAGACATCCTAAAACTTAGTTATCCTTAAAACCACTCCACCACCAACTATAAACCAACCCAACCAAACCAACTCCTCTAACTCTTCCAACCAACAAAACTAAAATCAAAACTGAGCTGCCCTAAAATAATACACTCTAATAGGGGAGTCTTATGCTTCAGTTTTGGAAAAATTTCTCAAAGCTAACATCATAAAACTTACTCCAATCAAACCTCCCCAATAATTTGATGCTTCTTTCCCTACACTTGGTTGGTACAATGAGAATGATCTATGTCTAAAACTTTAAAACTATGTCATTGGAAATGATGTTATTAGGTGTAGCACCTTTAAAAATATTGTCTAAAACTTGATTGATAAGGGAGAACTTGTATTTGATAATCCCAATTCACCCTCAAATTAGTCCCTCAACATCTTTCATAAAGCTTTCCCCAATCATGCCCCTTCTACCAACTATGATGATAATAAATTGGAATCATCTCAAGCTCATGAGGTCCATACAGTCAATGTCATTATCAGTGAACCTATCATTGAGGAGACCATTACCTCAACTACCTCTTCCTCCATTCCACTCATTAAAGTGGTGAACTCACCCTCTATTCCTTTGGATACCCAAATAGAGGAAGCAACTACCCCTCTTTCTTTACTTGATGAGACCATCGACTTATCCAAATCTCCTTTGATATAAATACCAAAGGAGGAAACCATTACATCAATTACCTCATCCACCATTCTACTCATTGAAGTGGTGAACTTACCCACCATTCTTTTGGACACCCAATAAAATAAATTCAGCACTATCATTCCTTCACTTGAGGCCATCACACCTTCCTCCCCTATCATAGAACCACCTACCCTCTTTTTGGAAACCATTCCAAAAGAAGAGATCACCCTATCTATTCCTTCCATGTAGGAAACATTCTCCAAAATATTGGAACCTTCCATCAAGAATAAAGGTGAAGAAACCAATCTTTCACCTCAACTTATGGGCCTAATCTTTGAAACCAATGACTAAGGAATCAAACTAGTTTATTAACCCTTCTCTAGACTAGTCCAAAATCTAGAATTCTCTTCTCAACCCAATATGGATAGAGCCAAATTTTGGCATCATCTTTGGATCCTCTATCAAAAAAAAAATGAGCCTTCAACCTCACTTTCATTTGTAATTAAACCTATCATCACCTCAATCCCTTTATTAAATACGTCTCCCTACAAAACTATGGGAGAACCATCCAAAATTGTCAAATCACCTTACACCTCTCTAACCAAACCTATCAAAAATCTAGGAATACTTCCTAGAGCTATCCTTACCCATATTTGAAGTTGGACTTAACCCCATCTAGTCCACCAAATAAAACCCCAATGAAACTAACTAAGAAGGTGGAGTCACCCAAACTCCCACCTAGAAATAGAACCATACCACCTCCTTCCCACTTACCTTCTATCTTAGGACCCCATACTTCAACCATCCCAGGAGCTCATTCTTCTACCAAGAAGGTGAACCCTCCCACAACTACCCAAACTAAACCTTCTCCTTTTATTCTACCTTTACCTACCCCCACCAAATCATTAAACTTCCCATCATTTCTAACTAATCTATCTACCTCTACCTTCCCACCTATCTCCAAACCTTGATCATCCAAATAATCCACCTCAAAACAAACCAAAACCAATAAATCCCAACCAAAACCATTCTAACACCTACAACTTCCATGGTGAATCCTACTTCTAAGAAGGCTCCCACTCCTAAAACTAAAAACCCAACACCCGCAACACCTTTGCTCATGACCATTTTACAAAGGTTATTTCAAACCTCTTCATTAATCCTACCACCTATAAAACATTTTGACCCTTAAATTACTATACCATATTGGTATAATGGTAGTCTAATCTACTCATACCATAGGACACCTAAACATGACACATAGAACTATAAATCTCTCCAAGTACTTGTCCATAACTTATGAGATGAGGATGATCTATTATCAGATGAACCTCTTTTGAACCCATTACCAACCCAATCACCAAATGAACCCATCCAAACTTACCTACTCCTCTACTCTCATCTAAAAGTGAGGAGGAACTAAATCAGCCATCTAGCCCAACAGTTTCCCTCATCCACAATATCCATATGGTTACTCAATCTTAGGCCCAAAAAAAGGATAAGGGAAAGTACAAAGTTTATATTCCATAGAAATACCCTTCCACCCCTCAAAATTCTAACTAAACTCAAGCACCTTCACATTCACCTTCACCAAAACCCACAATATCCATTTTGGGTGTTTCTCCCTCCAACCCTTCTAAATCTATTCAATGTGTAGTGTTGAAACAAATTCACCAAACACTGATGAAGATGAGATTATACAAATTAATCAACACCTTTCCCCCTTACCATCAAAAACTATAGATATCCTAAAATTTATAGAGGTTCAAAATGAAGATCCTCAACCTCTTGTAGCCTTTGTTGGATCCCTTCAACTTTCCACCCTTGTCACTTTCAAGGATTTAGAATTACCTTCTATTAATCCTAAAGATCTTGGTCCTCCCCTCTTCATCATTGCATACATCAATAAAAACCACATAAAAGGGTGATGATTGATATAGGGATAGTATTAACATTATCTCCTCTCATTCTTATGATCAACTCAAATTTATAAAGAATATCATGTCAGAGATTGTAGTAGTTCTCTACTCCTTTAATGATACTATGACCACTACCTTGGAGATAGTCATCCTCCACATCCACTTGGGACCTAGCATAATTCCAAATGTCTTTTGTGTTGTAGAAATACATTTTCAATACATCTTACTTGGATTCCCTTGGATTTATGCCATGCGTTGTGTCCCATCTACCTTACATCAATGTGCCAAATTTGAACATGAGGGTCAAGTTATTCCCATATAAGATGATCCTAGTATTTTTGCATCTTGCAACATGAAATATCAACCCAATGAAATTATTATTATTCCCTCATCTACCTAACCAAAAATCAATAACAATTACACCTCTTCCATCAATGAAGCTTCATCTAGTTCATCTATCCCTCTTCTCAGATCCCCATAGAGGACCCCTTGGAACCTACATTATAACATCTCTCATTGGGAGAATATCATCATTTAGCTTTGGATGATTTACCTACTCCTCAAGAGTATGAGAACCTCAACCATGACCCTACCTATGATCCTAACATCAGAACCATCATTCCTTTTAGACCTCTTAACCATCAAACCAAATTCATCTATGGGGGACTTCATCATCCCTTCCTTGATTTCATCACCACCTCTTTTATCCAACCATTTACCTCTAACTTCTCCTATTTGGACAAACCTACATTTTATAAATTGTACCTTCATAGGTGTCCCTAGAAGGGATTCAACCTTGATTGTTATGAACATGGACCTCATGAGTTACCTTACATCAAAACTTAGAAACCTTGTGAGTTATTTGTATTTGGATTCATATCACTAGAAAAACTCACTGATTCAGCTAAACCCATCGCCAACATTGAGGAAGACATCACATCCTCACCAACCCAATCTCCTTTAAAGTATAAGGATTTTTAAATCAGTCCTCCTAAATTTTTTAGTCAATATCATTAGTTTAGACCCCTGACCTATCAAAAGGATGATTGAACTAAAACCCTTCTTCTCATTCATCTTGAAATAGTAGAAAATGATTCTCCTACCATCAACACCATCCAAATTAGGATAATGATTTTATTTTAACCTATCTTGGTGTGAGGGATTCTTATTTCCACAAATCCCTTCCTCTTGAGAACTAAACCATGTTAAATGAATCCACTATTGATGTTAACTTGGGTACTCAGGATAACCCCCACATTGTAAAGATTGGTCAATCCTTAGATTATTTGGAATAATGGGATTACCCTTCCTTCCTTCATGACTGAAGCATATAATTTGTTTAGTCCCTCCACAAAATCATTTCCCATCCTAATGCTAAGCTTGTTTGATAAAATATTCACAAGATACACTCTTGCATCACCCTTCTAGTCAAAGAAGAGCTTTAGCATCTCTTGTCTGTTAACTTCATCCAACCCATTGACTATCCACAATGGGTTTCTAATATCATTCCCATCACCAAACCCATAGGGGGACTTCATCTCTATAATTACTTTCAGGACATCAACCTTGCTTGTCCAAAGTATGACTTCCCTTTGCCTATCATCAACTAGCTTCTTGATCTTACAACTGGCCACAAGATGTTATCTCTCATGGATGGTTTCTTAGGATATAATCAAATATTGATTTCCCCCAAGTATTAACATAAAAAAAATTCATCACCCCATAGGTAACCTTCTGTTATAGTTTCATGCCATTTGGTCTGAAGAACGCTGGAGAAACCTATCAGCATGAGATGACCTACATATTCCATGATCTCATCCATAAAATCATAGAGGACTATTTAGATGATCTCCTTGGGAAATCTAAAAAACACAAGGATCATATATATGTTCTCAAAATTATTTTTGAGTGCCTAATCTATTTTAACATCTGACTCAATCCTAAGAAATGTGTTTTTGGGGTCTTATCTGGAAAGCTTCTTGGCTTTATCATCTCTCTTAAAGGAATCAAAGTAGAGCCTACCAAATTTAGAGCAATTTTGGAGATTCCACCTCCAACCTACCTTAATCAACTCCACATCCTACAAGGGAAGCAAAAATCCATATGTCACTTCATCTCTTAGTTATCAGATAGATCTCAACCCTTTTACCATCTTTTCAAGAAAGATACATCTTTTAAGTGGACTAAAGACTACTAATAAGCCTCTGATTCAATCAAAGATTACCTCCTTTATCCACCCATTCTTATCTCTCCTAAATATGACCAACCCTTCTAAATTTATATATCCACCATTGACCATTCCTTAGGGGAAATACTCACTCATTGTGATGAATAAAGTAAAGAGCAAGCTATCTACTATATAAGTCAAACACTTATAGAGTACAAGACTATATACATTTTTTCTAAGAATCTTTGCCTCACCTTAGTCTTTGTGGTTTCCAAGCTTAGTCATTACCTTCTCAATCATAAAACTTTTATAATAACCCATATTGACCCACTCAAGTACATGTACTCTAAACCATACCAAAATTAGTGTATGGACAAGTGGCTCATGTTCTTAGCTGAGTTTGACCTTAATTTCCTCTAGAAAAAGTTGATCAAAGGGTAAATCATTACCATCAATTGGCTGAAGCTCCTTTACCAAACAACTAACCTCTCCCTCTTACATTCCCTGATGAGTCCATCATGACTCTTTCTCAAGAAGACCCCACCTAACAACTGACCATGCTCTTTGATGGCTTAAAGTGCCATCATGGTGGGGGTTCCAGAGTTATTATCATTCCTCTTAATGATGAACCTCTTCCCCTTTCATTCAAACTTGATTTTGAGTGTACTAATAATGTGGCTGAATATGAAGCCCTAAAAATAGGTCTCTAAACTGCTCTAACCTTGAGAGTTAAGATGATCAATGTCTTTGGTGATTCCTAACTTGTGTTCAACTAAGTTAATAGATCCTACTAATGTGAGAATGATGTCTTGTAAAATTACAATCTATGAGTAGATGTACTCTTACCATCATTTGATCATTACCTTATCCAATCTATTCCATAATCTACCAATAAGTTTATGGATACAATGGCTTCCCTTGCTTCCTTGATCCCATATGTGTCTACCAATTATAAAATATTTGTAAATATTAATCATTTTATCACACCCTCTTATATCCATTCTAACCTTTTTACCATTTTTAGTGTGGAAACATCTTCATCAGACACTTGGTATGCATAAACCTTTAACTACCTCAACCTTGACAAGATTCCTCCTAACCTCTCTAAGAATGACCAAATATCCTTTATTCATAGTACCTCTCATTATAAAACACTAGGGGGAATCCTTTACAAATGTAGTTTTGATATCCTCCTTCTCTATTGTCTACATAGTCATGAAGCTTCCCATGCTATCAAGGAAATGCATGATAGAATCTATGGGGGAAACTTTAGTGATTTAACTATCACTAAATGTATCCTTTGCCTTAGCTATTATTGGCCCACCCTTAACCAATACTATTGTGATTATGTAAATAATTGTGTTAAATGTCAATAACATGCTAATTTACATCATGTGCTAGCCCATGGCCTTCAAATATCCAAGGAATTTTGGCCCTTCTCATAATGGGGGCTTGATCTGATTAGGGAAATCAATCCTCATTCTTCATAGTACCACCAATCCATCATCACTACCATCAATTATTTCACCAAATGGGTGTACGCCATTCCCCTCATCTCCACTAAATATGACAAGATAGTCGACTTCATCAATCATCATATCATCTATCATTTTGGTGTTCTTCATAAAATTATCGCTGATAATGGTAAATATTTCAAAAAAATAAATTCTAAGGTATTTGCAACATGTTTGGCATAAATTTAAGCTTTTCTTCACCTATCATCCACAAATTAATGGATAGGTAGAAGCCTCTAACAAAATCTTCAATAAAAAGTTAACCAAAGTGGTCAGTGGTTCAGGTTGGGATTAACACTTGCACATCCCTTTCACTTTATGGGGAAATCACTCTAGCATTCAAACCTATATATGTTCTACCCATTTTTCTCTAGTCTTCAAAGTAGAGGTAGTTTTGATTCTCAAATTCTAGGTTCCTTCTCTTCACATATCCTTTTAAGACATCATTTTTGAGAGTGACTATCATCAAGAATGTCTAGCCTAACTTGATCTACTTGATGAGTATCTCCTAGCATCGCTTAACCATATTCATTTCTAACAAGAGTGAATCAATCATTACTATAACAAGCACTTGAAAGAACAAGAATTCAATATTGAATACCTCATCCTAAAGGAAAATCAACATGTGACCAATATGGAGAAAAGTAAAAGAGGCAAATTTGTTTTCAATTGGATTAGACCCTACATCATAACCCATAATTATAGATCAAGAGCTTATCATTTTTCCTCTCTTGAAATAGAACCAAAACCTAAGCCTTTCAATGCTTTAAATTTGCATCCTTTCTTTTGTTAAACAAGGATTAAAATTACCTTCTTGTCTAACTTAAGCTTGTCCCTTAATTTCCAAGATTTTTACCTTCACTTACTTATCCCTATCCCTTTTAAGATAAATGATTACAACATAGAACCATGTGATCAACCATCATAGTCATAGCCTAATACTAAATATGGGTACCATGTCTCTACCCATAGCATGGCTCTCATGGATACTTTTCATCGCATATCAGATGGATTCCCATGGTCATTGTCTCTCAAAACCCTTTCACATATTATTAACCTTTTATGCTAAATTTTTCCTTCATAATGGTAAACCTCTAAGCCTATATATACTTGTCCATATCTAAACCTAAAATAAAAATAATTTGGGATACCAAAATACAACTTGGGTCAAACATCTCTAGCATTGCAGACTGTTCCCTTAAAGGACAACTACCCAAAATCTAAAATTGCTTAAAAATATATATTACTCTCTTAAAGGATAACTACCAAATGAAAAAGCCAAAAATTAGACCATTCCCTTGAAGGATGGCTAAGTCAAGTTTTTCAAATCAATCATTAGAATCTTCTTGCATCGATCAACTTCACAAACCTATTAGAATAGCAATAACAAAAGAGACCCTATATCAAAATTAGAACAAGCTATCCCAATAAAGTTGTAATCAACTTTCATATCTAACATTAGTAGACTTCCTGCATCGATTAGTCTACACCTTGCATAAGACATTGACTTATCTAATATGGCTCTTAGGTCACCTATATAAGGGGAAAACATCCCCACAATAAAGTTACCTTACCTATCACCCATTTACCCTTCACTTACCAACTATCTCCCCTTTATACCATCTACAAATCAAGGGTTTATGAGCTTACTTGACACAATGTAATCAAGACACATTTTTATCAACCATATCATGGTAATGTAAAGCATTATAAGGGCTTATGTTTCCTAAGACAATCTAACTTTGGTTTTTATTTTGTCCTTACCAATGAAAAAACATCATGTTTTTCCTTATACTCTCATCATTGGTTCATGCAAATATATGTCTCATGTTTATTATCTCTTTTCTCGCATCTAGTTGTTATTTAAATTGATTTATGTACTTTCATTAAAATCATAACCACATTTAACACATCACATATCCATGATCATAAACCATAAACAAAATCACTAAATCACATAACATCATAACCATATTTAAAAAATCACATCCATAATCAATGAAATAAACCACATCATATATCTATGAGTATCATCTTGTCCCTGATCATAAATCACATCATATAACATCATAATATAAACCAAAATCAAACCATCCATAATCATAAACATCATATCCATGAAAAAAAGAAAACATCATCCATAATCATCACATGCCTAAGCTACTGAGTACACATCTCATAAAGCATAAAACATTAAAACATCAAAACCATGAACCATGAACCATAAATGAGCATCATAAACATCATATACATCATGTCATCAAAATAAATAATGCATGTAATATTGTATATATCTCTCTCAAAACATGTGTATCTCACTACATCAGCATGCAAACCAATATCAAAATCATGTACACCTATATCTATACATCATAACATATCACATCATGAACCTAGGGCACCACTACCACTAGCCCCACCTACACTACCATTGCCATCTAGTGCCTATCCTCTTGGGATGCCTACCTATCCACCCACTAAACTAGAGTCACCATAATTATACCACTTACCAAAATGGTACTATACTCACCCTATTATGGTTGATTAATACACTATGGACTCATAATACCTCAGCTCCTCTACTATGGCCAGGTAATATGTTGTAGGGATGGTACTTAGTGGTCATATTGATACTACCATTACTCCTCCCCTCTATCTTAGGGTGTCCTTCTCCTAGGTTACCAAGCCTAGTGAGGTCTTGGCCTGATCCCTCTCAGTTGTTATGGTGGTAACCTGACCCTATAATGTCATAATTTGGCCCTAAAGTGTGGCCACTTACCCCTATAAATATATAATTTGTGCCTAAACAATGGCTAATTCCACTCTTATCTATCTTTTAGGGCCACCTACCTATAACTATGGACCCCACTAGCTAGATCCACATTTATGGCCTATTGGCCCCCATCATCCCACCTAAAATCGATCATTGCATAAAGGGCATAATACCATGCTACATATCCATCGACAAAACCAACATCATCAACCCCTAATATAATGAGTAGATCCTCATGATCTAGATCCACCTCTTTTAATTGTGGCTTGGGAAGCAAAAACTTAACATCCTCCCTCTTGTACTTTAGGAATAGACCTAGAATCCCCTACACTAGGCTAAAATGCCTACAAACTCTATCAAATGGGATGAGCTTAGTCTCACCCTCTCTCCTCCCATAGATCCACCTCTAGCTCTACAATGACAATGTATGCTGAGTGTGGTGAGCCCACCTAGGAAATCTGACATATGGCCTCCATACCACAACCCCCACAACCAAGCCATCTAGTGTATCCCTAAACTAGTCAATATCCCTCACACCTCCTCCAGCTCATGTGATTACATAGTCACCCCTCCATTGCATGAAGCCCACTCTGAAGTCCATTTGGGTGTATCCCTCCTATGGTATCCCCATTGGTCTCAGAACCCTAATATACTCATAGGCCCAATAATGGATCACAAACCCCATGTTGATCCTATATCATTGGTGAGATCAAAATCCCCACAAGTCCCTATATATCTAAACTAATAAAATTTATGCCCACCCAAACACTATCCTACCAAGAACATCTCCACTAACACTCCTAGTAGTAGATAAAGAAACTACCCACTATTTAAATCTGGCAATACAAAATAGGAGACTACCATCATCATCATCATCATCATCATCAAATACTCTCATCTCAATCCCTCTAGTATAATGGCCTATAGCTAAAGCCCCCAGCATGCCAACTGGAAAGGGTCCAATACTCACCATATAGAAGCTCCATATGCTCATCCCTCTCCTCACTCTCAACATGGTATATTGGCTCCACCTGAATGGTAGGCGTGTGATCCTATGAACATCCTATAAAAATATGGTCATCTCTCTTATCTATAAGAGGAAGGTGTTCATGGTTGGATCCCATCTCTCGATGAGGGCCATGATCATCTCCACATCTCATGACATGCAATGATAGTGTATTATATCTCTGAGACTAACCTCTTCCATATGTGTCCAATTATCCTCAATTGTCCCTCCATGGATCTCCATAAATATTCAAGGAATCTGATCCCTCATCTGGATTTGATCTCATGTTTATAAAATTCAAATTTAGCATGCACACTTAGTTTTCCATTTCCATTACCCATGTTCTTTCACTTCATTCATTCTACCTAAATCAACATCTTTATCAACCTAAACCCACCTAAATCAACCTATTCGAATTCTACCCTTATAATTCTATAGCATTTTCAACATACCTCTCACCTTAACTCTTTTATCAAAAAATACTTACCCTAACCCATAAACATTTCAACACAACACTCTTACTTGAAAGCTACCCTATCCCAACCACCCCTTAACATTTATAACACTATAAATATTTTAAACCCCACCCATTTTCCTACATCTTTTATCAAACCCATTCACCATTCATATAACCACCAATGGTCACTGTGAACACCAATGGTCAAGTGACCATTTGGATTTAATAGTCAACAGTTAAGTATGACCACTAATGATGATTGTGTGTGACCATCCATGGCAAAAAACCTAAACCTACCTTCCTAAACCCAACCAAAACATCAAAATTCAACAAATAAACTACCTATGCCCACCTTCTACCCTACCCCCAACCCAACTACTCCATTAGTTTTTATTTTTTACCCACTAATTTTACCAATCACACTCAAAACCTAAAATAATGGAAAACCCCCCAAAAAACATACTAAAACAAATGTAAAATATCCAAATTCAACTTCAAAATGATCTAATCAACTAATATAATAAATTAAGATAACACATATCTCATTTCTCGACCTCTATCAATGATGAATCCCACATCCCACTACCCTACCATGTCCTCATGCACCTTGCATATTTGATCCCATGATTGTTCACCTCAACATGTGCCTCCCACTAATCAACAACCACCCAATCAATAGTCAACCCCACCTGATTAGTATTATCACCCAAAAAATGCCAAATTGCCAATAACACAAAATTTATGGGAGTTAAACATAAAAATTAAAAATGAAATATCATTTTCACTTTTTATATTCTATGGTTTTAGGGTTTTCCCCTGACCATCGATAGTTAGGGTGATTGTTGATGGTCGATTTTGAAACCCCTGACCGTTGATGATTAGGAAAACCACATTTTAAAATATTGAGGCACCAACACCTTAGTGCCACATTTTTAGAGATTAACTTCTCCACCAAACCAAAACCAATCTTCAAATAATACCCTCTCTAACTGATCAAATACCCAACCACATCTACTTTTATGTTGGCCATTTTTAACCTAAACTATCACATATTTTATGATGACCTTGCTTTGGTATTTTTGACCACACAAACCAACCTTACCATGTTGAACATTTGAATTTACACCACCTCGTGGACACCAGATAATTTATGTTTTTTATAGGATCACTTCCTACCTTGGATACCCATAAAAACACCAACCCTATCTAGGAGACTTGATAGGAATGACCCAATCAGCTATGCCTAATTCTATGACCTAGTTACCCCATCACCAGTCCTTCTAAAATTGACCTTATTTTTACCAACTATGGAAACCTTAGTCTTTTGCATGATCTTGACTATGACACTTAGTTTATTTTTATGCACATGTTTGTGTTTCAAATTCCAAACCACCCTTGTCACTAATGTCATGACTCACCATAAACTTCTTATCAAACCCCAAATTGATTTTAGTTTCACCTCATTGACTCCTAGTTTGAGGGGGAACACCTCCTCCCATATTTCGGGAAACTAGACCTTTGACTAGTAATCCATTTTTGTTTTATAGCTTGATAATTAAAAATTGCATAAAAAAAATGGGAAAAATATAAACACTATAAAATCACACACAATGGTTCTAGATGTTAAAATGATTTAGGACCCCTTAGGGACTACCTAACCCTTCAAGACCCACTAACTAATCCATTGTACCTTGGGTCTAGTTAGTTACTTATCCAACTAAACCAACAAAATCACTAATTAAACCTTCACCTAACTTTTTTTAACCCACTTTGACCCCTTTACCTTCAGACACTCAATTGTTGATGGTTAGCATGACTAATGATAATTAGGCTAACTATCAATGGTAAGGTCTTCCTCATTCTAACACAAATACCAGTTGTTTACAAGGTGGCATGACATAATTTAATATGTCTACCTTGATTGTTACTAACAAACTATGAAGCATCAAAATCAACAAGCCAACATCCTAGGGAACCTTCTATCCTCCATCTCTCTTTGCCTATAAAAGGAGGGGAGTAAGAGGTAAATAAAGATCCATCATCACAAGCATTTTAAGACATAGGTATTCAAGATTTCTAGACAATCTTCTTTCTAGTAATTTAGAAACTGTAATTGAGATTTGAAGCTCTACTAAAATTTATCTTGAGGCAAAGTAATGTTACTCTACAAAAATTGCTCTAGCCACCAACAATCAACCATTTAGCAAGAAACAGGTATATTTGTATTTAGCTTTGTTTATTTGGTTTTTGACTTCCAAACTTGAAATAGACCTACTTCACTTATCTTCTGACTTCTTTGTCCCTAACCAAACCCTTAATAAATCCCTACCTAATCATTGACCCATTTATAATTCCTTTTTGAACAACTTTAGAATATATAGGTAACTATCAATGGTCAATATAATTACTGACAATCACCTCCAATTGTTGATGGTTACCCAACTATCGATGGTCAACATAAATGTTGATGGTCACCTTGACCATAGATAATTACTATGGTAATAAATAAAAACAATTTATTTCCAACCCCTTACCCCCAACCAAATCTAACATTCTATGTCCTTTCCTACTCATAAATCTCTACTTAATTTTCTGAACCTGACCTGATCTATTTTAGCACTAATATTGACCCTCTATTACTATATTTAGTTATTATCTCTAATAAGCATCTATTTCTTCTTATATTTCATTTTAATTCTTCCTATTATTTGATGCAAGTATTTCATATTTATCTCTTTCAACTTAATTTTTATCAAAGAGTGAAGTGACATCCTCATAGTAAGCTCACACTTCTTGGATCTAGCTCATGATAGGTAGTCCACCTTACTATCTTACTAACAATCCTATTTGTTAGTTCTTTATTATCTATAGGTCATCCTTCCAAGACAAAATAGTTCTCTTTACACTCATCTAGATCATGTATGCACAACGACTAGGTTATTATACCACACCCTTATTGCTAGTTTCTTACCTTCTTCCTTATTTTAGAAATGAGTAGAAATTATGAGAAATAGATTGTACCTCCAAAAATTGGTATTAGATTAGGACCTTATTTTAAAGTTTAACCACTTGAACGTCATCTAAGGTACATTATAGAAAGTCAACAGATGTAGGGTTTCTCTATAAATCAAGCACCATTATTCAATGGGTCAAATTATGCTTTTTGAAGTATAAGGATGAGGACATACATCATGTATCTAGGGTTTGATATTTGTAAATCTATCATGGATAGTTATATTATACCAACTACTCTTACAACTAGTTCTACTGATAAGAAGTTGAGTGAGAATAATACAAAACCTATGAATTCTATCTTTTATGGTGTATCTAAGGTTAAGTTAATAAAAGTGATCCATTTCAAGTCTTATAAGAAAATTTGGGTCAAATTATAGACTATCTATGAAGGAGACTCTAAGGTAAAACTAGCTAAGTTACAGACCTACCAAAGGCAATTTGAATGTCTCAAAATAAAGGAAGAAGATACTATGGAATCCTATCTTCTAAGGGTTGATGAGGTAGTAAACATGATCAGAGGTCTTGGAGAGGTGATTGATGAAGTTACTATAGTATAAAAGGTATTGAGGAATCTTACACTCAAGTTTGATTCAAAAATATTTATTGTAGAAGAAAGTCATGATCTCATTCAGTTGAAGATAGATGAACTGCTTGGCATCCTTACTGCCTATGAAATGAGAGTTAATGAAGATAAACCTCCTAATAAGGAAACAATCTTCAAAGTGATCAATAAAATAAAAGCCAAGAAGAAAAAGTTAAGTCTTAAATATTTTTATCTTAATGAAGATCAATTTGAAGCCATGATTACAATAAAATTGAATGTAGGACCAGGTAAGTATGAAGGAAAACTTATTTTCAATTTTTTTTCACGTGCTAAAGTTGTTCATTTTAAAGCTAGATGTCTAGGTATAAACAAGTTTGAAAACAAAGAGTCTCATAAAGAATCTCATGAGGATGAACACAAGAAATCTAAGGGTCTTAGCAAGTACATAAAATTCTTCAGTAAGATAAATAAAAATAAGGAATCATACAAAGGTAGTAAGAGCCTTTATCATGAATAATATAGTAACTCATCTATAGAAGAATAATTATACACATTTGATAGTGATGATTCTTTTCATAATGGGGACATGAAGACATTGTTCATGGCTCTTAATGTTGATGTGGGTGAATTTTATTTAAGTAAATATTTATTTGGTGGAAATATCTCAGAGGAAGAAGATGAGAAAGTCACTCTTGAAGATAAATATCTAGATACTTTGGAAAAAATTAAGTTACTACAAAGAAATAATAGAAAACAAGATTACTTGATCAAATCCTCTGAGGATAAAATTAGAGATTTTAAAGGTAGGCTGAGTAATGAAGTCAAGGAATGTGATGAGATCACACAACAACTTAAAACTTAGGTTTGTACTCTTAATAAATAAATAAAGAGTAAGGATGACGAGTGTATCATGTATCAATTAGAGATAGAGTCTTTGAAAATGAAACTAAATTAAGCTATGAACAAAGATATAGTTGATGATTCAGATAATAAGGATGAATTGATGAATGCTCTATAAGATTTAAAGATTGAGAAGAAAAGGAACAAAGAGATGATGTCACAAATCAAGGACTATGAAGAATAATTTAGTGTGTTTGAAGCAATAATGAATGATGACACTAGAGAACATGAAGATACTATAAAGCATCTCAAAAATCAATTAGAAACTATGTCTACAAGCCTAAAAACCAAAAAAGATGAGAGCTTAAGGTATGTGATTGAAATTTAGTCATTAAAATTTGAGTTAGACAAAACATCTTGTAAGGTGAAGTAATTTGGGAAGTTTGAAAAGATATCAAATGATCTTAACAATATTCTGAGTAGTCAAAATCATGCTAGTGATAGATTTGGTCTTGGATACAAATAAGAACAAAATCATGTAACTCAAGATAGCATAAAGGATGATCAAACTATGAATATCAATATCATCATTCAAGGAATGAAGGTGTTGGTGGAATGAATACAAATAAAATTAGATAACTAAATGATATGAGATATGATAATTTCAATGGTCATTGTTACTCCTATAATTAGTTTGGTCATAAGTCAAAAGATTGTAAAAGATCCTCAAGGAATGAATTTTCATGGAATTATGAGCAAGACAATGGGAAGCATGAAGAACATCATCATTCAAGATAGTCAATAGGTTCAAAAGGAAATAATGATATCTTTTGATACAAGTGTCAAGTATTTGATCATATTGTAAAGTTTTGTAATATCTTCATCAAGAGACCAAATGATCAGATACATGAACAAATTCATGAAACAACAAGGAATCATCATATGTCTCAATCATAAGGTATGTATAATTTTAGAAAGGTCACGTAGAAAGTTTCTACAAGAATGATTGGTATTCTACTTCAAAAATTAATCCTAACATGAAGAGGAGTCATAGTGAAGTAAAGTGAGAGAATGGAGGTATGGGAATCTTTTGAGTTTTGGGATCTGCAGTCTCTTTATGACAAGTAAGTGTCTCTACTTATGATTCTTAGGAGACATATTTTATGTGTGGAAGTAAGTGTGTGTTCTCTAGGTAATTATCAAAATATAAATTAGTTCAAAGGTATGTTCTTTTCAATTTGATAATATGCAAGATGTGTTTGGCTAAAGGGGAGCTAAGTCAGTTAGCTTAAGTGATTTGAAGAAGTTATGCATAATGTAAGGGGGAGAATATGTTAAGATGATTTAGTCATGATAGAATTATGAATATGTCTTCTACAATTGTGAATTCAATAAGATTGACATGATGATTTGATCAAACCAAGTCATATATTTTGATAAAGTATTAAATATTCATGTATGAACAAAGAGAGATTGTGAGTTTTATAGGTAGACAGGTCCAAGGATTATAAAATTCTAATTTTATATTGGTGTACATCTAAGAATAGATGGTATGAGATGGAGCTTGATGTTAGCGGGAGATTTTTAAGCTTTGTGAGCAGTTTATCAGGTCGAAGGATCAAAGAAGTTCAAGTTCAACTTTGTGCATGCCAAAGGGGAAGTAATTGATTCATATGCCTAAAATTATGTAAGTATACTAAGTATATTAATAGTAATTGAATGCATACTTATTGTTGAGGAATGATTGTTGGCTTTTTGAGGAAGAGACCCTTTGTGATTAATATTAAAGGGGGTGAAAGATCAAAATGAAAGATTTTAATTCAAATGTGTATGAAGTCATTTCGAGGGTGTTTTTCCATCAATGAAAAAGGGGGAGATTGTTGAGCATAGTCATTGATGTTAAGTTTTCATTGATGTCAAAAAAAACATATGGTTATAGTGCATGAAGGACAAAGTGATCAATTTGATGGTTTGGAGAGTGTCTGACTTAGTAAGCCAATTAATGGTCAATATTGATGGTATATACATGTTGTAGAGACCCTATGGGATGTTATGAATGCTTATATAAGTGAACAAAATTCATCTGAATAGTCATATAAATGTCTAAAATCAAATAGTCATCTTGACAGATAAATCTAAGTGAGCATATTGATGATGTCATATTTCACACGTATGAAGGTTTCATGAGTATTTTAATACATGGATGGATTACCCTATGTGATTAGATCATATGGTTTAGATTTTAGGTTTGGACATGGAGCGTAGCAAAATTTATTTAGGTGAAAAGTTGGCTTCTTAAATAGACTTTACCAAGTTTGCATACTTAGCCAATTTTATTATATCAAAGATCTATGGTAAACATTTAATCAAATATAAAATATAATGGAAATGATTTATTCTAACTAGATAATGATCTAACAGAGTGCATGATCTTGTCAGATAGAGATCAATAATGTGCATGACATCAAATTATCAAAGGTTCCTAAGATTAAATACACTTGTGATAAGTGTCTCTATCTCATTAATCTGATAGAACATCAATAGTTTGAGGGTTTTCCTACTAAAAGAGATCGATGGTGTGGTTTGAGTCAAAGAGTCAATGTGCAAAAGGTACATAATGCTACCAAGTTGCACAATCATGGGAGCTTTGACCTAAGATCAATAATGAGAATTATAAGATAAAGTCCAACCTACTTAGAGGAGAGTGATGGTGTATATTTATCCATAGTTTATAGGAAGAAAAATATGAGCTTAAGGTGCTCAATTTTTAGTTTCTTCTTAGTGACCATTGAAATTCAAATATTCAAATTAATGAGGGAAAAACAATGCTTAGTTTTTGAGCTATAAATTTTGAGCCAAGATGAATTTTATGGTGGTGTAAAAATAAAAGTTGTAGAGAACTTAAAGATACATCTAGAGAACCTAGTTATAAGGTGTGAATATCTATACAGTTGAATATATTGATTCTCAAAGTTGACTACTTATTCATTCATGGAGATACTATGTACAAAATAATGTTTGACCAATTTTTGCTTTAGCAAATGAGTTTTTTTAGCATAAGCAATCACATGAGGTTGTCATAAGGGTCATATGGAGTGGACCCAAGTATTTTATATTGATCGGTGTTCTTAAATTTTCTCAATAAAGTGATAAATGGGTGAATATGTATCCATGAGGCCTATAAGGGTTTCTAAGGCCTAATTGAAAGGTGTAACTACTTAAATATGACCCATATATGTTATGGGTGACTTGTGAGAATGAATTTGAGCTATGAGATATCATTTTATATGTCTTAAGAGTTAAGGCATGTCTTATGGCCGAACAAGAAGCTAATATTCATGAAGACCCTATAAATAATGGAAACCAAGGCAATGGTTTTAAGACATCATAGTGGAAGAATTGACTAAAGTACATAGTAGATTGAGGATGAGAAAAGAGTACTAGAGAGATCCAAAGAGGCATTTAGATGCATTGCTTGTATGATCAAGCTTGAGTGTGTGTGATGAGTTGAAAAAGAGGTGTTAAACATTGTTTCTCCAATTAGGTTGATCTATAATCAGAATTTTGGAGCTATTTATTTCATTAATTTGTGTGGGTGATCAACATCTAAAACAAGTGGGTGCTCCTTGTGAAGTGGGTATTTCACTAAAAGGTCTCATGTTTGTGATCATCTTATAGGACAATTAGTCCATGTGTTTGAATTATTGAGAGTGGGTTTTATTCTCCAAGAGTTTTTCCCACATAGATATGATGTTATGTGTGTGATCTTGAATCATATTTTTTATTCATTGTTATGAACATCTTTTATGTTGTATGAATGCTTATGATAATTGATTAAGAGTTTTAAAGGATTGAAATTAAAGTTTGAAATATCTTGAATCATTGAATTAGCCCCCCTCTCATTTATTATACCTCTAAAAAAAACACATGGACTACTTTTCCTATAAAATGATCAAAAACATGAGATATTTTAGTGAATCACCCACTTCATAAGAAGCACCTAACCCTAAGCATGAACAAGCACCAACTTGTTCTAGATGTTGAGCACCCACAAAACATCTATGAAATTAATAGCTCTAGAACTCTAATTTCCTTTCAATCTGATGGATAAAAAAATTATAATGGTTATATTTCAACCCTTCACTCTCTCAAGATTGCACACACAAGCAATGCATCCAAAACACCCTTTTGGATCACTCTAGATATCTTAATTCATGCTCAATCTTTAATCCTACAAGTACACTATTATGACATAAAAAATATGACCTATAGGTCATACACACAATCCTCAACTTGATATACTCTTCAATCCATCTACTATACACACTCACTCTCCTCTTCCTTCACTCACAACTCTCTATTTTTCTTGTCAACACTAAAAAACAATCACCTTTGATTTTGCTCTTTATAGAGCCTTCATGAATATCATATTATTGTTCAGCCATTAGAATTACCTTAACCCTTAAAAATTATATCACACTAACATAGCTCTATACCATCCTCATAGATCAGCCATAGCATCCATGGGTCACCTTTAAGAAGCTACACCTTTCAATTAGGCCTTAGTAGCCTGTATAGGTCTCATAAAGACCTATTCAATCCTTTAGTACTTCATTGAGAAAATTAGAAACAAAAAACCACTTAAAAATTCATAGGTTCACTCTAAATGACTCTTAAGACACCTTAAAGTGATTATATCCATCACTACATTCCTCTGTATATGCAGAATCTACTCAAACATTAGTTTTGTACACAAGAACACCATGAATGAATAAATAGTCAAATTATAAGCATTTTTTCATACTAAAAATGGATTGTTCAAACCTATAAAATACACATATATGGTCCTCATGGTGTTTATATTACTCTCTAATATTTAATTCACCTTGAAACAACCAAACACAATCAATATAAGCACAAACGTCCTTCTTGGGTCACTTGTAGATGATGGCCAAACTCATATTCAACTTTGAATCTCAATAACTAAAACTATAAAAATAGTAAAACTTTATAAATAATTTTTATAGATGCACCTTGGAGTCCTTAACAAATTTTTTTTTACTCCATCAAGAAATTCTACCATATGATCAAGATATAAGCAAAATGATATAGATTTGGTTTTCCTTTGTTAATTTAAATTCCAACGATCACTATGTAAAGTAAAATATTTAGACACATTTATTCATCTCCTACCCCCTATCAACTTGATCAAATACAATATATTTATCTCCTCAAGAGGCTCCTAGATTTAACCTTCAATGTTAATCATTGGTCTTTGATCTGTGCTTCCAAGATTGTGACACTTGGCAACCTCGCATGCCTTCTATGGACCCTATTGTCATTCTCCATTATATTAATGCACTTACACCACTTGGTAACCCTACATGTATTTTTTGTACCTTCCTATCAGTATAAAAACTCACTTATGCCACTTGGTAGTTGCACATGTAATCTTAGGATCATTTGACTTATTGATCTCATGCTCAACATTAGATTTCCATCTGTGTGATTAAACAAATGCCATTAGATCCTTGATTCAAATGATTGATCTGATCAATCTAGATTTTGACACTTGATATACCTATATAAATTTCACTCTATATTTCAAATTTGGATAAGTATGGGAAATACTACAATCTACTAATGAGGATAACTTTACACCTTGATATCTTTTGCTATATATAGCCTCATGACCTAAAACTTAAACCATAAAAACTTGGTCCAAAATTGATCAAACTCATGTGAAAAACTCCTTCTAATACTATCTCACATGATAATGTTGACATCATAAATATACTCACTCAACCTAATTTTCCAAGATAACTAGGAGAACCTAGATATTCATATGACTACTTTGATGAATTCTTTTCACTTTCACAAACACTTTAAGCACTGATAACATCTCATATGACCTATGAAACAAGAGCATACCTTCAAAAACATTTACTATCATAAAAAATACCTACACACATGATATGCACTCTCAAATCCACTTGGAACCTATTACTTTGTCATTAATTCATATGTACTCAGATCACCTTAACATCAATGACAATCAATGCATTTCAAGAACATGCTCAACAATATCCCCCTTTGTCATTGATAGAAAACCCTTTTCAGAATGCTCTCTCCCAAAGTGAACAACTCCTTCATTCTAAAATTTCTCCCCATTTGACATTAATGATAAAGGTCTCTTCTTCAACATGCTAACATGATCCTTGAACTTGACAAATTGATCACAAAGCTTAGAAATCTCCCACCAACATCATTTTCATCTTATATAACCTATTTTGAAACCATACCCAACCATACAAGATCCTTATAATTGAAACATCTCTTATATGCTCCACCTTAAACAAATATTGTCTAATAATTTATAGATAAGGAGATGACTCCCAAGATTTATCTTAGATATTTAAATATTGCCTTTGTCAATGGTTTAGTCATAATATCTTCAAGTTGTTTTTTTGTAAGCACATACTCCAACTTAACACTTTTATTACTAACTTGTTTTCTCAAGAAATGATATATAATAGGAATGCATTTAGTTTTTAAATGAATAATAGGATTATTAGAGATATTAATTGCACTATTATTATCACAATAGATAGGACAAGGTCCATTTTGTCTTAACTTATTATTTTACAAAATTTATTTCATCCATATTACCTAAGTACAATAGGAATAATTAGCTATATACTCAAGTTTGGTAATTGATAGAGATACAGAGGCTTGCTTCTTGCTTAGCCAAGAGACCAAGCATTCACCCATGAATAAAACACCACCACTGGTACTCCTCCTATCATCTATGCATCCTACCCAATATGCATCAATGTATGTTTTTAGAGTGAATTCTTTGATCTTAGGGTACCATAAACCATACTCTATTGTGCTCTTGAGATACCTCAAGATCCTTTTAACTACTTTCAAGTGAGATTCTCTAGGATCAATTTGAAACCTTCCTACAAGGCATATTGCTTTCATGATATCAGGCCTAGATGCAGTTGAGTATAAGGGACTTCTAATCATGGATATATAAAAAGTTTGATCAAATTTTGGTGAATTGTATTGTTTACTTAACTTGCACTTTGTGATCATTAGAGTACTCATTCATTTATAATCCAACATGTCAAAATTCCTTAGCATATCCTTGATGTATTTAGCCTATGAAATAAATACCCCTACATCAAATTGGTTAATTTGTAATCCTAAGAAGAAGGAAAGTTATCCTAACATTTAAATTTCAAATTTAGTCTTCATAAAGTCTTCAAATTCTCTGCTCATGTTGTCATTGTTAGAACCAAAAACTATGTCATCAACATAGACTACAACTAATAATTGATGAGTGAAATCTATATTAATGTATAAATTACTATCAACCACCCCTCTTTTGTAATGTTAACTTAATATATACGTGTTTAATATATCATACCAAGCTCTAGGATCTTGTTTAAGACCATATAAATCCTTCTTTAGTTTGCAAACACAGTCCTAATTACTTGACATGGAAAAACCTTTAGGTATCTCAATGTAAACTTCTTCATCTAAGTTTCCATTCAACAATATAGATTTCACATCCATTTGGTAAAATTTGAAACCCTTAAATCTTGAATAAGATAAGAAGAGTCTAATTGATAACATTCTTTCCATATGAGCAAATGTCTCATCAAAATCTATCCTTTCAACTTGAACATATCCTTTACATACCAGTCTAGCCTTATTTCTTGTGACCTCTCCTTTCTCATTCATCTTGTTTCTAAATACCCACTTGGTTCCTATCACATTTTTGTCAATTGGCCTTGAAATCAAATCCCAAGTTTCATTATTTACTATTTGATCAAGTTCTTCATCCATTACCCATGCCTAATTTTCATCTTTGTTATCTTCTAAGAATGTTTTAGGTTCAACCTTGGATAACATATCTGTGTTTTATTGATTCTGATTGACCAACATTCTCCTTCTAGTCTACAACTAACATTCACATTTATAATAACTTGGGAAACAATATGATCCTTTTATATTCTTCTAGGAGTTTTAGTGTCCTACTTTTCCTCTTCATCTTCATCATTTGATTGATCTAGTATGCCTTCATTATTTGAAATAAGATTCTCAATACTGTCATTTATTTGTAAGATAGGCTTTTTGATGTCACCTACTTCTTCAACTCTTACATTAGATCTTTTAACACCTTTGTTGAGTCTTTTATTGAAACATTTATAAGGAGATCTTATGGAGGAATAATCGAAGAAGATGACTTCATCAGACCTTGAGTCAAATTTACCAAGATTTTCTTCAGCTCTCTTGATAAAACACTTACTCCCAAATACTCTAAAGTGTTTGGAATTTGCTACCCTATTCTTCCATAGATCATATGGATTCTTATCACTATTTATTCTAACTTGGAATCTGTTCAAGATGTAAATTGATGTATTAGTAGCCTCTTCCCAAAAACCATCTGATAGTTTGGAATCTTGAAGCATGGTTCTAGTCATCTCTTAGACAGTTCTATTTTTCCTTTTAATTATCCCATTCTATTGGGGTGTCCTAGCTGTAGAAAATTGTCTTGTAATTACTTGTTATTCACAAAATTCATCAAACATATAAGACCAAAATTCTTTTTCTCTATCTGATATCAAACACTTGATTATTTCTCCTTTTTAATTTCCAACAAGAGCTTTGAATGCCTTAAACTTTGTAAAAGCTTTTGATTTCTCTTTAAATAAATAAATCTAAGTCATCCCTATGAAGTCATCAATTAATAGCATGAAGTAGTTATTACCTTGTATTCCTTGAGTTTTTCTAGGTCCACATAGGTTAGTGTGGATTAACTCTAATGGAGCCATGGTGGAATTCTCCTTAGATTTGTATCTTCTTTTGGTTTGCTTCCCATGAAGGCATCCCTTGCAAAGAGTATGTGGAATCTTAGTGATTTTAGGCATATGCCTTACTATCCCTTTTGAACTGATCCTCACTAAATTGTCAAATTTTAGATGTCCAAGTCTTATATGCCAAATATAGCTTTCTTTTAATTAATTCATAAAACAATCCTCTTTATTGGATTAATGGAAAACATACAAGTTGTTTTCTACCTTGTAAATATTTACAACTAATTTTCTAAACTTGGATCTTCTCAATTCACACCCTTTGCCATGAAAATTTAGAGTGTTTCCTTTATTACACATTTAGATAACACTTAGAAGATTGTGTTTCAACATTCTACATATAGAACATTTTTAGTTTTAGTGTGACCATTATCCAAGATTACAAAACCTTTCCAAACTATGTTATCATAATTATTGTTACCAAATCTTACTAAGCCTAAATTTTGCTTATTAAGAGAGATAAATTTGTTATTGTCTCCTGTCATATGACTTGAGCATCCAATATCTATTTAACATTTCTTGTTTTCATCCTCTTGAGTATGCAAGACAGTTTGAAAAAACATTTATTCTTCCTTTGGTGAACTATCTAAATCATGTTTCTTCTTTTTTTAAATCTTGGATTTGTCTTTCTTGAACCATTTGATGGTGTCAATGACTTGAATGTTCTTTTTTTATAATTATCTCTTGTATTACTTGGCTATATGTCCTTGTTAATTGTAGTTATAACATATAACCTTATTTCTGCTCCTTGAAGAGTAAGTGCAGCTCCTATATTTATGACCATATTCATTAGAAGTATAGAAATATCCATTAAAAACATAACTATAGTTTTTTGCATCAGTCATCCCCTTATTTTGACCATCATTCAACCAAGACTTCTCATCCTTGATTTCTTTGGTAGAGCTAGAATTATGCTTATCTTTAGATAAAAACACATCTATATATGTCATAGCTTTACCTTCCAAATTATCCATCCTTTGATTCATGCATTTATTCATTATGTCTTTTAAATTATTGACTATTTTTATTAGTTTATCTATTTGTGTCATCACACCGTTAATGCTTGAAATAATCTCATGATACATTGAGGAAGTTAGATCTAAATTCTTACTCCCTTTCTTGTTTTTCAATATTTCAATCTCTTCCTCTAGACATTCATTAACTTCCTTTACACATTTTATCTCTGATAAGCCACATAATATTTCACCTTGAAGAAATGTTTCATCCTCTTTGTCATCCATTGTACCATTGATAACCTTCAATTGGTTAAACTTGTAAAGAAGGTATGCCTCTCATACCAATTGTTAGAGGTACAATCACTGAGAGGGGGTGATTCATTGATGAAAGATAATCCAAACTTCAATTCCAATCCTTGAAATACTTAATCAATCATCAAAAGCATAGATAAAGCATACAAGTCAATCATAACAATGAACCAGAAAGATGATTCAAAATCAAACACATAACCCATGAATTATGTGGGAAACCCTCATGAGAAATAAAACCCACACTCAGATGTAAAAACATATGGACTGCTTGTCTTATAAAATGATCACAAACATGAGACCTTTTAATGAAGCACCCACTTAATAAGGAGCTCCCACCCCTAAGCATGAACAAGCACCAACTTGTTATAGATGTTGAACACGCACACAACACCTATGAAATAAATATCTACAAAACTTTGATTGAATTTCAATATAATGCAGAAATAATGTATAACACTTATCTTTCTACCCTTAACTCTCTCAAGCTTTCACACACAATAAATGCATCTAAAACACCCTTTTGGATCACTCTATAACTCTTCACTCTCCTTAATATTTAATATTGCAAGTACACTATTATGACATCAAAATTATGACCTACAGGTCATACACATAATCCTCAACCTTATATTCTCTTAAATCCATCTGCTAGACATACTTATTTTCCTCTTCCTTCACTTCACAACTCTATATTTAGTTTATCAACACTAGAAACCATCACTTTGATTTCACTCTTTATAGATCCTTCATTAATATCATATTCTTGGTTGGCCATTAGACTTGCCTTTGTGGACTAGGAATTTGATGATGAAGGGGAGATTAGTATTGTGTTAGTGGATAAATCAAATCAAAAGCACACTAAACTAACACCTTCATGCCTAGTTATAGGGTGAGCTTAATAAACAAAAAAATGAAAATAACAACTAAAAATTAAGTAAAAACAAGAATCCTTCACCTTCCTTGGATGCTCTAAATGCTTTGTTGTAGTGGCTTACTTAGTTTTTGCTCATGAAGTCTGCATCAATGGAAGCTTGACTACCTCTATCTCTCCTTGGCACATTGATTGGATTTGGATTCAATATTTTGGAATCATAACTTTGGCATGTGAGAAATTTTTGGAATCAATTTGACATGGTAACTTTTCACAAGTTAAGCTTAAAATTCATGTGGCAAGGCCTCCTATTTATAGTTTTTTGTAAATAGATAAAATCAACCTGAACCATCCATCTCAAGATTGAGATGTGTGGCTAAGGATTAATCCAATTATGTAATTAAAAATCCATAAATAGTCCCATCAATATTTAGGATAGAGGGTCATTTAAGAGGCATGAGAGGCATTGATAAGGAATGGGAGGGTTTAACCTTGATATTTTATTCATTTATGGCCTAGGGATGTCTTTCCAAGAAATGATGTCACTTGATGATGTAGATATTCAATATTCATTTCTTAAAATAAGTATTCAATAAGTTTCCATGGAATTATTAATTAGGATCTAATTTAGTTTAATTATCTCTTAATCATGATTAAGCACTTTGTGCACAAATTACTCAAATTGATCATAATGCTTTATTATTGGTCCAAAATTTGACTAGATTGGAATTAGAATGTGATGTTAGATGTGTTGAATCCATTATCCCATTTAGGATGTTGTCAACACAAAATAACAAAGGCACATTTCCCATATAATAAATTTTATATAAAAGAGCAATCGAGAGCACCCAAGTGCAAAATTAGAAATTTGACTTGAAATGATTTAATCAAAGTTAGTTGGCCCATTAATTGCACTACCCCATTTAGGGATATTCTAGAAAAAATTAGCACTTGACTATATCATATTCAAAGCTTTTGATGTGCTTTAGTTTTTTAGGCCAAATTATGCATTTTAGGTGGAAATTGGTCAAAAGCTTGGTTGGAGGTCATTGGTGGCCAGATTTAGGTGTCTATAGTTTTCCCCTATTTGGGAAGAGGTTGCAAACCATAAGCAAAGAAATGTCTTCTTAGATAATGAGAAAAGGCCTATATGCTAAAAATAAGATGATGGTTGAATAACAAAGCTCCAAATGGTGTTTAAGAAGCCTAGTATGATGCCCCCTCAAGGGAGTGGCCATCACATTTATCGATAGATGACCCCTAGAAAATAAACAAGAAGAAAGGTGGAATAAACCCATGGTTGAGACTAATCCAAATGATAAAATGCTTGCATGCATTGATTTAAAAAGGATGTTGATTTGCCCAAAGGTGGTTATAATAAAAAATAAAAGTCAAAATAATGATTTGCCCATAGGTAGTTATAATCATTAAGAGGATTTGGATTGGCTAAGATGATTATGCCCCAATTAGGGATGATTAGCAAGCATAACTCAAGGATATATCCTAGAATACAGATTAAAATATGAGTGGATGCAAAATGATGAAAGAAATGAATATAATAATAAGAATTAATCAATAGAAAAGATTAAATTGTACCTATCAATGAGGAGATGATCATCCTAATTAACAATGATACAACTAGAATGGTCAAATGAGTTATATTGATCAAGATGGGCAGGAGGATTTTCCAAGGTGCCAAGGAGAAACTTATGTGGCTCTATTGATTATAGACCTTCTTGAAGTTGATTTTTTCTATAGCATGTGATGGTAGGCATCATGATAAAACACTATGAAGACTTGGCTAAAAAATGCATAAGGACTGACTCTCAATCCAATAAATACTCAAAAACAATGTACCAATGATAGAAACCATGATGATAATGTTGATGTATGAATATGGATAGACTCAATAATAATGTGTGCAAGGAATCACCCATTGAACACATATAGACTGAGTTAAGGCAATAGTGTTAAAAGCAAAAAAATAGGCAAGTGGACAAACAAACAAACAAACAAACAAACAAATTATCTAAAATAAACAAACAAACAAAAAGCCTAAAATCAAAAGAAAGCATCCTAATAATGACCATGTCCCAATAGGGTAGATCGAGGATAACTTAATTAATCTTAGACATGATAAAAGTTTTTGGATTTTTGAAATGTTATGAGTGTTTTTAGCATTTTTGAGGTATCTCAACTTGTTAGATAATGACAATATACCTAGTTTCAAAATGGTGAGAGTGTTTGGTGTAAGTTTCTCACAAAATGATGAGAGTATTTAGCTTAGGTTGCTTGTAAAATAGTGAGAGCATATGGAAAGGGGGACCGAGGTGACCTCAACATTAATTGAGCATGAACTACATAGCCCCAATATAACCTCAAGTCATAGTAATTCTATCCACACAAAAGGTGGGGAAAAACCAACTAGGTCCCAACAATTTCTCAGATCTAGTAAATGGCTAGTCAAATGAAAATAGTAATGGCAAGGTGATGCAGTAATGCATGCTAAACAAGTGTTTCCCCTAGTTTGCCCATAGGTTGTTATAACTAGGATATGAAACATAGATCAATGATACTAATTTACCCATAGGTATTTATAATTAGTATCAAGAATAGTGAGACATTGAAATTCCCATAGGTGATTACAATTAGGGTCACATAAACAAACTTGATATAGAATGGAAAATGAAAGATATCTTGCTAGATCAACAGTCACATTACCTTTCATATAGTTTCATTATAAAGATATATTTTATTGATTATTAAAACTTGATTGTAATCCCCCTGTAAAAGGTACAAGAAGAACCAAAGTAACCAAGATCAAAACAAGATTGGATAGGATGACTAAAAAGAGGCTTTGGTTTAGATAAGAATGGAATGGAATTGCTTTAGGATAATTATGGTTTTTGATATGCTAGATAAAAATGGTAAGAGGGATGCCCCCAGGTGATGGGGTAAATATAAGGATGTGTGATAATGTTAAAAAGATATGTAACAATGGTAATGGCATTTCAATGTGAAATGATATGGTACATGTTTTTGGCTTGGTGTAGTTTTTGATTTTTTTATTATTATTGATGGGGATATGCACGTCCTAATCAACAAATGATATAAATAGAATACTTGATCATGTTAAATGCTAACCCACACCTTGTCTAAATAACTGATCTATCAAGAATTGCCTATAGATTTGGATTTTGGGAATGTTGTTGTGCTCTTCATTGTTCATTGATTTTGATTCATTCAAATGTCAAGACAAGTTATCTTTATAGCCTTTACAAAGGAAAGTGTGGCCATGGATGGTAAACAAGGAAAAATAATAGATGGTATATTTGATTATGAAATGGAATGGTAGATGATAATGGAATGTGGAATGGTTGGGAAATAAATGAAGATCAGGGCATTTAGTCACATGTAATTTTCTTGATGTTGGATTCGACATGACTTTGGTTGTGGCAGGGCTAAAAAATTGTTATCTCAATAGGACCGTCAAATTTTTATATTATTTGGGCCTAATAGTAGCTACCATTTGATTAAGCTATAGATAGAAAGCTATTTTGATTTTATCTTTGATTTTGTCTTCATCAAGTAGTGAAGAACTTTTGTGTTCAACTATTGGTGCCTCAAAGAGGTTTTCACTAATAAATTTGTCTTCATTGTCTCATATCACCTTTGAGAAGGTTTCACTAATGAACATTGGATTTTGAATTTGATTTTATTCTAGGGATTCTAAAAAAATTTCACTAGAAGATGCTGAGTTTGAAATTTGCTTATCCCCTACCATCTCCAAAAAGGTTTCACTAGGAGAGTGTTCTTCTGCTACATGAATGTGGTCTTGGCCTCCCTGTTCTTGAACAATAAACATGCTATGATCCCTAATGAGTTAGGATCTTGCTCTACCAATTATAACACATGTGATTACTTCTTGTATTAGCAACTAAACACGGAATTCTACCAGAATTAATAAGTAACTAGAAATATGAAACAACACAGGAATATGAGGGACAATACACAATTGTATTAATAATCACTCAGAAGAATATACAATAAGGAAGATGCCACTTCTTCCTCCACCTCAAAGGTTCGCCATGCCTCAAGACCTTCCCTCTCTCTCTCGGTCCCAACAGTCAGCTCCAATATAGAATTGATGTTCACCTATCCAACCAGTCAGTAACACGCTGCCAGTTCACCAAGTACACAACTGTACTCCAAGTAGATCTCCTGCTCTCTACTGCTACCTGCAAATCACTAGACCTTACTCACCATGTAGATATCTATACACCCCTGAAGAACCCTTGTCCTTGCCTCACCAAGTCCTTATGATTCTTCAACCAGTACCCCAGTGGATCAGCTCCTTGACCTTGCAGACCTTGCAACTCTCCCTGATCATACACACTCAGCACCCCTTTGGAACTAGGAGGAACTACACTAGCTCTCTCTAAAATCTCTATGGCTTTCTAGCACGCTTTTACAATACAATCATGAGTCCATATATAGATCTCATCCAAACAATAATTAGACAATAATACAATAATTAAATCTGTAACTCTCAGTCTAAAAATAGCTCTAAACATGCAAACACTTGGTTCATCAACCAACTGCCTGTAACATACTCACAGCTCAAACCACAGGTGACCGATGTCAGTCCCTGACTACCTGGGGGTGCTGACGCCGGCTGATCCATGACCGACATCGGTTGCCTTCCTGTCTCCCTCCTGCCATCGTCGGTTGTTCTAACCGATGCCAGTGTCTATGAAACTCTGCAACTCATCTGTAACCTCCATAACTTCTCCTGTTTGCATCCTGGTGAAGCTTTTAGCTCCACAACCTAACAATCTCCCACTTGAAGATAAATAGCTGCACCTGTACCTGTATCTGTAGCCCATCTAATCTATTTCTTGGATTGTATCCCTCTTCAAGATCAATCTTGAAGAACAACCACCACACAACCTGTGATGCTATACCTGTCATTCAAGTAACCTGCCACATCCAAACCTACACATCCATGTAGTGAAGAACTTGACCCTGCATAACAAGAATCCCTACTGCTAGTCCCACTGAACTGCCCTCCAGTACTCCTCTGAATTGGCTCCATACTTTCTGACAACCCCCACTGCATTGGGAAAACTCAGGTCTACAATAGACCTCATGTGATTTCGAACCCTGTTTCAAGCTAAGCTTGAACTGTCCAGCCATTGGTGTGCTTACCGATTTTGCATCCTGCATAATGAACCTCGCCAACACCATCTTCACATCAGCTCCCACTGAAGATAAAATCTCCATGTCTCTTATGCCAAAGAATTTCACTACTCCAAATTCTCCATGACACACCTCTGAACTAACCTTACCTTTTACCTCAGCAAATCCATGTATGTACAAAACCTGCTAGCAAACCATCCACATACAGTAACTGGATAATGTCGCGACTCATCATCCACCTGGTAAGAACAAAAACCATAATAGTTACACTGACATTGACTGAAGCCATGCTTAGTCATCCACCTGTCAAAACCTATACCACTATCCTGTAGCTTCTTCAAGACCTCATGCCTTGGCCTTCTGTCTCATGTATCCATCCACTCTCTTCTTTAAAATGGGAATCCATCCATCTCAATGCTTTCTTCTAGCTGACAACTCTACCAACAATTCCTATTTGGTTCTTCTCCAAGGACTCACACTCCTCATCCATGCCAAGCTCCCACTGTATCTAGACTCTACCTGCATTGCTCCTTCACATCCTCCTGGTTCTTGACCATCAGTAAGAAATATAAAGAACGTGAACAATGAATATGAGGTTCACTTACCCTTTCTGACCTCCACATGAGCATTTGAGATTTATTGTCTGCCCAATATCCATTCCAGTGACCGATCTCAGCCATCTCCCAGTCTGCTCCCAACCGATGTCAGTTCCCTGCACTGACCCTGACTGCCAATGTCATCTCCCTGGCCAACGCCGATATCCTTTCTGCTGACATCAGTTCCTTCATGACCGACATCAGTCTTTCTATTGCCGATGTCGGTTACTGTGTGACCGACGCCGGTACCTGTGTTCATCTGTGAGTGATAACTTTTTACCCACGAGCTCTCCATGGATCAAAATCCTAATCAAATCAACCTTGCTCTACTCAGAATAAATCAGTTCCCTCACCTGATCTTTGTCTGTCATCTCCTCCATGAACACCAAGGCTTTCTAGTTCTTTAGCTTGTCAAAAACATCTGTCTTCCGCTTCAGAACCTGCATTCTCCTTCTACATATGTAACCAAGCCTACAAAGCCACATCTCTATAACAGAAGGTGAATCAGTAATATAAGTAGATAGATAAAGAATACCTAATTTCTTACCACCATCTAATTCAAGTGTATCCGCTGTGAGAGTTACAGTACATCTCTCATCACCAAAATTTAATGAAGAAATTAGACTCATCTCCAAGACTGGTGCCTGCATGACTTCCTTCAACCACTGTGTGTCATCCATCTACAATTTCAACTTCACTTTCCCTTCATCAATTCTTTGACAAGGCTCTCCAGCTCCTAAATAAATCTCTCCAAAGTCTCCAAAGACATACCCATGAAAAGATGCTCTATTTCGAACTACATGGAAAGAGGCAAAAGAATCTGTAAACCAAGATTCCACTTTATCCAGAACATCTTGTGCAACATCCCCTGTAACATTTACTCCTCCCTGTTGATCTACAACCAACCAACAATCTTTATTTACCTGCTCTTTCTTTCCATCAATCAGACCATTCGTGTTATTCAGTTTCTCCATTCGTAGCTTACTTCCTTCTGCCATTGCTATACTCCCACTTAATCAGAAACCCCTGTGAGTAACCTGTAATCAACAAACACTACCAGATCTAAAACCACCTGTTAGTAACCCAACCAAAAGCTCTGATACCACATGATGGTATCAGCGCTTGAACCTACAACCTAGGCTCTGATACCACGTGTCAGGGAAACCCCCAGAATAATAAACATGCTCTGATCCCTACCGAGTCAGGATCTTGCTCTACCAATTAGAACACATGTGATTACTTCTTGTATTAGCAACTAAACATGGAATTATACCAGAATCAATAAGTAACTAGAAATATGAAACAACACAAGAATATGAGAGACAATACACAATTGTATTAATAATCACTCAGAAGAATATACAATAAGGAAGATGCCACTTCTTCCTCCACCTCAAAGGTTCACCATGCCTCAAGACCTTCTTCCCTCTCTCTCTCAGTCCCAACAGTCAACTCCAATATAGAATTGATGTTCACCTATCCAACCAGTCAGTAATACGCTGCCAGTTCACCAAGTACACAACTGTACTCCAAGTAGATCTCCTGCTCTCTGCTGCTACCTGCAAATCACTAGACCTTACTCACCATGTAGATATCTCTACACCCCTGAAGAACCCTTGTCCTTGCCTCACCAAGTCCTTATGATTCTTCAACCAGTACCCCAGTGGATCAGCTCCTTGACCTTGCAGACCTTGCAACTCTCCCTGATCATACACACTCAGCACCCCTTTGGAACTAGGAGGAACTACACTAGCTCTCTCTAAAAGCTCTATGGCTTTCTAGCACGCTTTTAAAATACAATCATGAGTCCATATATAGATCTCATCCAAACAATAATTAGACAATAATACAATAATTAAATCTACAGCTCTCAGTCTAAAAATAGCTCTAAACATGCAAACGCTTGGTTCGTCAACCAACTGCCCGTAACATACTCGCAGCTCAAACCATAGGTGACCGACATCAGTCCCTGACTACCTAGGGGTGCCGATGCCAGCCGATCCATGACCGATGTTGGTTTCCTTCCTATCTCCCTCCTGCCATCATCGATTGTCTTGATCGACGCCGGTGTCTATGACACTCTGCAACTCATCTGCAACCTCCATAACTTCTCCTGTTTGCATCTTGGTGAAGCTTTTAGCTCCACAACCTAACATATTTCACTAATAAATTTGTCTTCATTATCTCATATCACCTTTGATAAGGTTTCACTAATGAACATTGGATTTTGAATTTGATTTTATTATAGGGATTCTAAAAAAATTTCACTAGAAGATGCTGAGTTTGAAATTTGCTTGTCCCCTACCATCTCCAAAATGGTTTCACTAGGAGAGTGTTCTTCTGCTACATGAATGTGGTCTTGGCCTTCCTATTCTTCTTAAACTAATCTATCACCATGGATATAGTTTAACAAAGTGTGATTTTGTCAATCTCAATTGAAACTTATGGGATATGGAATATCAATAATATGGCTATCTTGGTTGAGGGTAATGGCATGTGGAATGGTAATGGAATGGGGAGAGGCTGCACAATCCTTGTATAAGATACTAGGATAAATCATGTCAAATTTGAAGTACTCATTCTCAAAAACTATAGAAGAATCATAAATGTATTCAAATTGATCTGAAAAGTATGTGTAACCAATGTTGTAACAACCATAAACATAATCTTATTTTGAATCTAATTTTGACTCAAGGGACTCTAAATCCAATGTTGAGATTGATGTTGACTCATATTTTGATGCTAAATATGATGTTGGTTTAAGAGTAGAACCTGAATCTTATTTTGATTCTTCATTTGATAGGTACTCTATTACAATGATGTCTTGTTGAATATTTGGTAGTGGACAAGTAACAACCTATAACAACATGATGGGCTCCACCAAGACTAGTTTGTCAAAGTGAGACTCATTTATAATGGGAAAATGGTCAAGAGATAACTCCTCAGAGATTGGATTGTCAATAGGAGGCTCTTAAAAAATAGGCATATGATTGAGGTAATGATTTGTCCAAAAGTAGTTATAATCATTAAGAAGTGACTCAATAAAGACTAGCTTTTTAGAGTGATACTCCTCAATAATAGGTATAGGATTCAAAGGTAATTCATCATAGGTTGACTTATCACAAATGGTTGGTTCAACAAAAACATCTTAGATTGGTTGGTTATTTTGGCCTCAATTTCCAATGAGTTAAAAAATACCAATTTTGAATACAGCTTGGTCTTCAAATGATTAGATCGATTGAGGTTTGGATGGGATTAGTAATGGATGAGGAATGAATTATGATTGGATAATGGTAGGGCCTTTGGGAGCATGATTCTCACATGATCCAAAGGATGAAGTCCTAAAATGGTAATAATATGGCAGTGTGGAGCTTGATTGCTCACACAAGCCAAAGCATGAGGTCTCATAATGTTAATGGTATTCTTTGGATATTATGGAGCTTAATAGCTCATATAATCCAAAGGAGGGTTAGGGTTAGTTGTTGATACAATAAAAAAAGGACATTATGGATTTTGATAGATTGCACATGCCAAAACATCCAAAGTCTTCTTGATAAACCATATCATCCCAATCTTGAGTTAGATTATAATATGGTTCTTGACTATGCTATGTGTACTAATTATTGTAAAGAGGGTATTGATCTATATCCCAAACAATATTTTTTGTATTTGGGTCTTCAAACTCCTCCTCACAAGCCTCTCCATACCAATCAAGGTCTTGAGTTGGATCGTAAGTTTCTTCATGACTTTGTTCTCATGAATGATTATTATGAGGTGGATAGAAATCTGCCTCATAAACCATATTAGCATCATTGGGGTCTTGAATACAGCCATAAAAGTTATTTTATGTGGCTATTATATAATAATTTGGATTATAAATGACTCTACCATATATTTATCTAGACATATATGCATAAATGATGAAAGCTCTAAAACAAAAAGGCTTAGAGTTTTGTAAACTCTAAAAAACTATGTCCAAAGGACAAATGGTTCAAACTTGGTCAAACTTGGTCGAAGGTGGAGCTGTATCTCCAAAATGGTTTATGACAAGACTTGGCATAAAATAGTCTAACATCAAATATCTAACGTCAAATTTCATACACACAAAAATTCAAATGTCTGAATAAAAATCAGCATGTCAAAAGTCTAGGTCAAAGTGTTCTAAACAAGGTCTAAACTAGGAAAGGGAAAAGAGTTGCTAGATCTTTTGTGAAAATATCGAGTCAAAAGCTAGGCTCAAATAGGTTGTCCTAGGAATTTTGGCCAAATGGCATCAAAAGATAGACTTGAAAGAAAGGCATGATGTGAATTGATTTAATGTAACAAGTTTGGAAATAACTTTGACATAGGATTGGGACATGAAATCAAACATAAAAATGATCAGTTGGCATAAGGTATGAGGAAAAAGGAATTTGGAGAAAGGTTGTGTTCTCCCAAATAAAGACACAAATAATGATGAGGATAGGCTCTAAACACACAAACCATCAATAGTTTTCAAATTTGGGTAATCAATTAACTAAAGTTATACAACCCAAAAGAGAAAGATCTATGTATCAGCGTCATAAATTAAGGCTTAAATAGAAATCAATCAAATGTTTGAATCCAAAATTGATAAGGTTAATTAAAAACTCAATGTTTAAAATTAGGATGTAACCAAACAAGCTAGACAAGATTGAACAACATGATGGCACAAGAAAAAGGTCCAAATGGTATATATGACATGGTTTGAAAAAAACAATTTTTGATATAATGGTAAATAAGTCTTGAAACAAATTGAGCAACCTAATGATGTAATCATGCTCAAATGATGTGATCTATGTTTTTTTTTCAAAAGACTCAAAAGGTAAAAATGGTTTGACATGATTTGGGCAACATAAAACTACCATCCTCAACTCAAATGACACACATACAAACAAGTTTAATAAAAATTTCAAGGCACAAGTGTGGTGTAAAATGACCAACATAATGCCTCTTTAGACAAAAGAGTGATGTATAGACAAATTGGTTTTTCCATAGCTTTATGAAAAAATAAACAAGTTTTGGTCTCAAAACATACCAAGTAAAAATGACCAAAATACACTAAGTATAATCATCCAAATCCTATCAAGGGTATGGAAATGTGGGGCTGACTAAACCATGAAGCTTTCAAATGTTTCTAGGGGAATCAATTACACAATGAATTTCATGTCAATGATGCAAAATAAAAGCACATAAATTGGGTGTCCATGATACTTGGATTATTATAAAAAGGTCTAGTCTTTTTTTCAATCACTACATCCTATTATTCACTCAGTGTAGTGCGATATCTAAAGTGCAAATACATCCCATTTGCAACTCCATCACTAGAAGGTGGTTTAACCACTCAAACCTTCCGATCCTAGTGAGAGTGGGTGAATTCAATGCTAGGAGATGAAACCTTGGGTCAAAGCTTCCCTAAATAAATCATGGGAGGTAATGATGTCCCCCTCACAATCCAAGATGCAATGAAATGAAAGACATAAAAATAAATAATTTAGGTTCATTTTCAATGTCACCCAAACTATGACAAGTTTTTGGGGAGTGCTTTAGAAGATATTCTTTCTAAGCCTTGGACTAGGATTTTTGCAATAAAGATGACACTTTTGATTCTAAGGGTTCCCTAAAGGGGAAAAATCAAAGAGCATACATGCACAAAATTTATTTTTTCCAAACAAGTTCTAATTTAAACAACTAATTGAATACAAAAAACTTGGAAAGGTGAGCTCATTTTTAAGTAGCAAGTTGAATGATTAGGTGGTGTTATTTTGACCCATTGGTCTTAAGTTGTAATTTTGAAAGCCTAACTTATCAAAACATTCACTTAAGCACCTAAATTTTTCATTAAGCCCAAAAATAAAGTTCTTAATTCATTTTAAAATACTCGAATGAAGTGTAAAAGGCACTAATTTAGTTTTCTTAAATGACTTTCATGTAACTCATGTAAGAAAAATGTTAGTAAGTTGTTTAGCTTTGAAGCACTTTTGAGGATGAAACAAGAACATTTGAAGAATGAGATCTTAGGTTGATATTCAAGTTGGGTTGATAGTTGATTTGGGTTGGCAGTCGAGTCAAGTTGACAAGTGAGTTAGGTTGGATAGGGGAGTTGGGTTGACAGGTAAGTCAGGTTGATAGGCAAGTTGGGTTGGGTAGGCAAGTTGGGTTTGACAAGTGAGTCGGGTTGATAGGTGAGTTGGGTTGGATAGGTGATTCAAGTTAGAAAAGTGATTTAGGTTGACAGGTGAGTTGGGTAAGATAGAGGTGAGTCAGGGTGAATTGAAGCTGAGTTGGGATGAACTAGAGCCTAGTTGAGCTGAACTAGAGCTGAGTTGGGCTAAATCATAGCTAAGTTGGGATGAACCAGAGCTGAGTTAGGATGAACCAGAGCTAAGTCAGGATGAACCCAAGCTGAGTTGGGATGAACTAGATTTGACTTGGGTCATCCTAAGAACAAAACTATGGTTTATAAAAATGGATTTTTTTGCTCAAATTTTTGCTTTCTTTGATTCCATACTCCAAGAGCCTACATTACAATAGTTAGTAGGTTTCTTATAGAGGCTTTGTGAGAAAATTTATGGGTTGTGGTCCCACAGGGCATGACATTATGTGAACTAATAATTTGATGATGAAGGGGTGATTAGTATTGTGTTAGTGGATAAATCAAATAAAAAGCACACTAAACTAACACCTTCATGTCTAGTTACTAGGGTGAGATTAATAACAAAAAAAATGTAAAGCACAAATAAAAATTAAGGAAAAATAAGAATCCTTCACCTTACTTGGATGCTCCAAATGCTTTGTTGTAGTGGCTTTCTCAATTTTGTGCTCATGAAGTCTACATCAATGGAAGCTTGACTACTTCCATCTCTCCTTGGCACCTTACTTGGCTTTGGTTTCAATATTTTGGAAACATAACTTTGGCATGTGAGAGATTTTTGGAATCAATTTATCATGGTAAATTTGCACAAGTTAAGTTTAAAATTTATATAGAAAGGCCTCCTATTTATATATTTTTGTAAATGGCTAGAATCAACCTAAACTATCCATCTCAAGATTGAGATGTCTGGCTAAGGATTAATCCAATTATGTAATTAAAAATCCATAAATAGGATCATCAATATTTAGGATAGAGGGGCATTTAAGAGGCATGGGAGGCATTGATGAGGCATGGGAGGGGTTAACCTTGATATTTTATGCATTTATGGCCTAGGGATGTCTTTCCAAGAAATGATGTCACCTGATGATGTAGATATTCAATATTCATTTTTAAAAATTAGTATTCAACAAGTTTCCATGGAATTATTAATTAGGCTCTAATTTGGTTTAATTATCCCTTAAGCATGATTAAGCAGTTTGTGCACAAATTACTCAAATTGATCAAAATGCCTTATTATTGATCAAAAATTTGACTAAATTGGAATTAGAATGTAAATTCAGATGCGTTGGATCCATTATCCCATTTAGGATGTTTTCAACACAAAATAACAAAGGCACGTGTCTCGTACAAGAAATTTGATAGAAAAGAGCAATCCAGAGCACCCATGTACAAAATTGGCATTTTGACTCGAAATGATTTGATCAAAGATATATAGACTATAAATTACACTAACCCATTTAGGGATACCCTAGAAAAAATTGGCACTTGACTATATCAGTTTCAAAGCTTTTAATGTGCTTTAGTTTTTTAGGCCAAATTATGCATTTTAAGTAGAAATTGGTCAAAATATTTAGGTTTCAATTAGGCCTTAGTATCCCTTATAAGTCTCATGGAGATCTATTCACTGCTTTAGTACTTCATCAAGAAAATTAGAAATAAAATACCACTTCAAAATGCATAGGTTCACTATAAATGACTCCTAATACACATTAAAGTGATTATATCCATCATTACATTCCTTTGTATATGCAGAATCTTCCCAAACATTAGTCTTGTACATAAGAACACCATGAACTAATAAACAATCAAATTTTAAGCATCTTTTCATACTAAAGATGGATTTTTAAAACCTATAAAATCCACATATATGGTCCTAGTTTAGGATAAAATACTCTCCAATAGTTAATTCACCTTGAAACAACCAAACACCATCAATATAAACATAAACATCCTTATCAGGTCACTTGCAATTGATGGTCAAACTCATAGTTAATTTTGAATATCAATAAATATAAATGTAAAAATATTAAAACATTATAAAAAAAAATTATGGATGTTAATTGGAGTCCTTTACAACTTTAATTTTTACTTAATCAATAAATTCTGCCATATGCTCAAGATATAAGAAAAATAATATAGACTACTTTTCCTTTGTTAATTTAAATTCCAATGGTCACTATGTAAAACAAAACCTTCAAACATGTGTATTTATTTCATGCCCCTTGGAAACTTGATCAAATACACTTCGTTTATCTCCTTGGGATTCTCTTGGATTTAACATTTAATATTGATCATTGATCTTTTATTTGTGCTTCTGAGATTGTGACACTTAGTAGCTTCAGATGCCTTCTATGGACCCTGTTATTAGTCTCCATTCACTTAATGCAGTTACACCACTTGGTAGCCCTACATGGATTCTATGTACCCTATTATCAGTCTCCACATGTGATTATGTCACTTGGAAGTCATGTGTGTAATCTTGATATTCTTTGATTTATGGATCTCATGCTCACCATTATATTTCCATTTGTATGATTATACACACATCATTAGATCCTTGATCTGATCAAGCTATATTTTGACACTTTTCATCAGTTTATAAAGGTCACTCGATATTGAAAATTTGGATAAGTATAGGAAACACTAAAATTTTGCTTGAAAATCCAAATTTTCACCTTGATATCTTTTTCTACATACAACCTCATGACCTAAAAATTAGACCATAAAAACTTGGTAAAAAAATGATCAGACCCATCTAACCAACACCTTATAATAATATCATATGTGCTAATTCTAACATCATAAATATGATCACTTGGTCTAATTTTCCAAGATGACTAAGAGAACTTAGACATTCATATGACTACTTTGATGAATTCTTTTCAATTCCACAAAAACTCCAAGCACTCATAACATCTCATATGACCTCTGCAATAGGAGCATAACATCAACAACATTCACTATCATCCGAAAGACCTGAACACATGATATGCACTCTCAAATCCACTTGGAACCTATTACTTTATCATTAATGAATTATGTACTCAGATCACCTTGACATCAATTACAATTAATGCATCTCAATAACACGCTCAACATGCATTTCAACCAAATAAATCAAGGTTTATTAGAGTCTATGGTGAATACATGGTAATGAAAGATACCTGTGTTAATGACCCATTTTTATTTCATTTCATTGATCCATAAATTGGCATTAATTTTTATACAAAAGTTTACCTTGGATCTTTATATGAAATTTATTAAATATACCAAAATTAATCCATAAAATAATCAACTTAAAGAAAAACAATGCAAGAATACCAACCACACTATACAAGAGTTGATTAAGGATTTTAGTAATGTCTACGTCTCTAGGTTTAAAAATTAGCTAAACCAATTCATTATTAAATGTCTACAAGTACAAGGTAATCCTTATATAATAATAATGAATTCATGTGTTATGGACCTTCGAAGAATCTCAGAACTCTCAGATAAATTCTTCACCTTCTCAAAACACTTCCAAATGTGTATGTTTGGCCCTTCGAAGAATCTTGAAACTCTCAGATAGATTCTCTAATTTCCTAAAGAACACCTCTAAGACCACATAAAACTCAAAAATAGACCTTTGAAAAGTCTTATAACTCACATATGGACCTTCCTCCACCTTCCTATCACAAAAATCAATCTCATATTTCTAAAGTTCTCTACCAAATGTCTTACTTTAAGACTTTTAAAAGTTGCTCAAATGAACTCAAATCAGGTCTCTCAGCATACTAATGGATTCATCTCTTGTTTTAACTCTCATCACTTAAATTTTTGGCTCTTTATCTATCATCTCTCATCTCTTTAGCTATTTGTGCAATTCCAATTTCTAATGATTTACAAATGACCCCTCACCCCTTTATATACTTTTTGGAGGTGTAAAAATAGTGGGATTATTTAGTATCCCCACCTTTTTTGATGGGATTAGATAATATCCCATTTCACCATTTTTTATGGGATTTATATTATCCCTTTACATTTTAATATGATAATTTTAATAATATCCCATGTATTTAAAAGTATGGGGTGATAATTATTCCCCAATATATGATGGCTTATATTTTAACCATATTAAAATGGCTTTGAATTTTCCATGTAACTCTATTGCCACGTCACTTTATTGCCATGTCATCGAGTTTGACCATAACTTTGATTGGTCATAACTTGCACATATGGACTACATTTTTTTAATCATAAAATATTATGGAAATATATCAACGAGATATACACCATGGAACTAGTTTATAAACATTTCAAGATCATTAATTTCTCCATTTTGACTAGCGTTGACCACCTATTGACCTTTGATTGGAACTTAGACTGATTGCACAAGGAACATATGAGCTCTATTTCTAGAGTTCTACATACCATTGGAAATTTCCTTACAAGTCCTATGCAATGGCATAGGTCAGTATAATTTGGAAACTTTTTTGAAATGATCTTTGAATCATTCATAGACAAATTTTTTAAGTTGGTCACAATGCATGAAGTATATTCATTCACATATGGTTCTAGTGGATATCATCATATTCTGATCATACTAGAAGACTAGACAAAGACCAATTTTTATTAAGAGGGGGTTAATTTGTGTATAAGGTAATGCCTTTTGGTATAAAAAATTTCCATGGTGTTTTCTCTCTAAGATTATAGTCACAATGTTCAACAATTTCACTCATGACTATTTATAAGTTTATTTTGATGATTGGATTATGTTCTCCTTATTCAAATATCACCTTTCCAAATTATGATTTATGTTATGAAGGTGTTGAAATATGTGCATTGATTTTAATTTGAATAAGAGTTTGTTATTTATTATTTTGGTATATTTAGTATGCAACCATGGTATCCTAGTTTACCAAGCCAAAATCATGGTCATTGTGGGATTGCCACCTTCTTTAAGTTATTATAAAGTAATATTGTTCCTAGGTCACATTGGGTATTATTGTAAATTTATCCTGGGGTATGAAGCTATGTATGCTCCATTTTAAAGACTATTATGCAAGGATACAAAGTTTGAATAGGCTAATGAATGTTAAATAACTTTCATATATCTAAAGTAGAGATTATTAACAACCCTAATATTGGTGTTTATATTGGAATAATCATAGAATGAGAAGCTTTGGATATGGTTTTTTCACTAAAAACCTTCATGAATTATCACTTGGATACACCATTTGATTTATTTAGAGACCACTAAACTCTGTGATATTTAGTAAAGCTTGGAGGAAGAATATCTAGGTGGTTAATGTTATTTTATGAATTCTAGTTTAAAATAAATGTTAAGAACATATGATATAATGTGGTGCTATACCATCTTAGTCACGTCAAGAATGGTAAAGAAATAAAATAATTATAGGATGAATCACTAGATGTTCATTTGTTTAGAGTCTCTATGATTTCAAAACATATGGAGGACATAGTCAATTTTATAAAACAAATTATGTTGAGAATCACAAAAATCATATGGTCAAAAGAGTTATGCCATTAATTATTATTAATGGGTTTATTTAAAAATTAGGTATGGATGATGTGTTGTGTGGAGTAGCTTTAGATCATGAGAGACCACAATTTATATAATAATCACATCAATGAGTCACAATAATAAGTTTTGTAGGATAATAAACCATGAAGAATATACTATAGAGTGGTTTATGGTGGCCTAATCTATTTCAGGATGCATCAAGAGTCATAAAATACTATAATATTCATCAACAAGTATGGAGGTCAAATCAAAGGGATGTGATACCTCTAATCCCTATGTGAGTAGTAAAACTATTTGATAAATGGGGAATTGATTTTTAGGGCCTATTAATCTAAATAGTAAGCTTAGTCATGATATATACATAATGAATTTGATGAATTAGTTAAAAAAATGGGTATAAGTTATTATGACACTAAGTTGTATTGTTAAATATGTAACTAAATTATTCTAGGATAAAATCATAACTATGTGTGTGTGTGTGTGTGTGTGTGTGTGTGTGTGTGTGTGTGTGTGAGAGAGAGAGAGAGAGAGAGAATGTGCATGCATGCGCATATGCATTTGTGTGTGCATGTACACATGCAAATGTGTGTGTGTGTGTGTGTGTGTGTGTGTGTGTGTGTGTGTGTGTGTGTGTGTGTGTGTGTGTGTGTGTGTGTGTGTGTATGTGTGTACACACACACACATATCTTATGAATCTATTCAGTGACTAAGGAACACACTTCATGAATAATACCATCAAGATTATAACTAATTAATTCATGATATCAAACCATATAAATTATCATCCTCAAGCCAATGTTTAGGTAGAAACACCATAAAAAAATTGGGAACATGCTTACTAAAATATTTAATGTTCATAGAGATGACTAGGAGGATCACATTCCTATAATCTTATGGGCATACATGACTGACTATAAATGTGTTCACACCTTTTCATTTGGTGTATAAATTAGAAGCAGTAATGCCAATGGAATATATAGTTTCTAGCATGTGAATTACCTTGATATTGTGACTATGATATTATGACTCAGTTAAATCAAGGTTTTTCAATTTAACTTGCATGGGATAAACTAGGTAGAGAGTAAGTTAGACATAAGAAATTAACAAAAATATCCAAAATTCATGGCATGATCACAACATGTGATCTAATTAATTTCATATAGAATAAAGTGTGTTATTATATGAAAGTTTTTGGAACACAACTACCTAATGAGAGGGGGGTGAATCAATAGATTGAATAAATTATTCCTTTAATACTTTTAATGTAGATTAAAACATATATGCAGATATCACATACACAAAAATATACACAACACTATATGTATATGTGGAAAACCTAATATGGGAAAAACCATGATGAGAATAGCTACTATAATCTACTATTTTAATCGAACCTCATATTCAAGACCTCATTGGTTATAACATTTAAGGGTACCAACCCTAAGGAGACACCAATCCCCTAGTTTAAGAGCACCTACTCTAAGGAAGCACCAATTCCATAATCGAGCACCAACTTAGCTTATCTAATGGACCCACCAATTAGATCTATATTCAAAATATGGAGCTACAACTCTAGATTAAAATATTGATTCATAAATTTATCCAATTCCAATTCTCTATTATAGGTCTAGTTTGTAAATTCTCATGTTTTGTACATCTATCTCTTCTCTTCTCTTCCTCTCTTCCCCTCTATCTCTGAATTCAACTCTATTAAAAAACAATAAAAATCTTTACTATATCCTAGATCACACTCACACACACACACACACACACACACACACACACACACACACACACACACACACACACACACACACACAAACATTATATCTAAGTCTTGTATCTACTGTATGTTCACACTTGGTCTGTAACACATCATGCTCCATCCTTAGACTCAATCAATCAAAATGTTTCTCAATTCTTAAATTCATGCTCCACCACCATGATTCTCTATCTTATTACTATATTTATCATATATTAGGCTTTGGTTTTGATGCACATGCCATATTACACAATTTAGATCGATCACAATGATCTATATTGTTATCCATGTCGTATAATGCATCTTTCTTGCTTGGTCCTTTGCTTAATCATTATGATGAAAAAAATTAAATATTAACCATTGATTTTAAGTTTTGTACCATGATCTAATGATCTTCATTTAATTTGATCAAGTTTAAAACACATCCATTAGATCAAGTTCTAATAGGCTCACATGTTTTATTGGATCCTTGTACGCTTCCAAGATTTAATGTTTTAACTTTAAAATGAATCCATTGGATCTTTTGATCTGAGCTCCCATATGCCATTATATTTTCTAAGTATTAAAAAATTTACCTTTGCTTAGCATTAAACATTGAGCTCTTAATCTCATCTCATTACTTCCTGAGTCTTTGGAACATATACTCTCCATCAATTTAGCTCAATATTTAACTCGATAAACATTAGACACTTTGATATCTGTGACTCCTTATGCTATGTTGATATTTATTGCACAATCATGTGCTTATTATTAGATCCTCTGATAGACTAATACACTCATTGGTTCTCTATCTGATAAGCTCTTATGATAGTGACACTTGGTACCCTCAAGTTCTTTCTACACATTATTGTTAGTTCCCATGCTTTTGAAACTTGACACTCTCACATGCATTATGTACATTTTTAGTCCTTATTATTTTGACACTTGGCACTCTTGAATGCCTTATATACATTATTAGTCCCTACACTTATGAAACTTGGCACTAGCGTATGCCTTCTGAGCACTTTATTGTCAGCCCCCATGCTTGTGACACTTGGCACTAATGAGTTTACTTGTAGGTTCCTTTGACAAATTGACTTTGTTATGCTTTGTTTGATATTCAATGTATCATTAACCACTAACCATTGATCAATCTAGGAAAATATTAAGTCTAAGACTTAGGAAATCTTAAGGTCTTTGATCACTACTCAAGCTGGTAATTTCTAGGTTCAAGGAGTTGATTGCATAATGATGGCAAGGAATTAAGATATAACTTAAGTAACTGGTTCTTACCTATATCTAGTGAACCTAAAAATAAAACATGCCTATGAATGGCATGGCTTTAAACCCTAGGGTTTAACTGAGAAACCCTATAATGTTCAAGAGCTAAAATAAATTATTTCTAATCTCATTTCTCTTCATCTTAATCTATGGACCATATATCTAGGATGCACTCAAAAAAACCATAATAGATCTTCAATAAATTTCTCTTCAGTCCTCCATAAATGGTCTCTATAAAAGCATGACAAATTTGTATGAAAATATTTCAACTTATACAATTATAAATAATCTCTTCTCTCCATCAAACCTGTTTGATCCTCTGACATCTATGACATCCATAATATAGGAATCTACCTTTTAACATCAAATGACAATCATATTTCATAAAAATATATATTTCAAACATATCTAGGGAAGATACACATTTCATGGAAAAGACCATATGTCATCCATGAATTATTGAAACAAAGAATTATAATGCTTAGGGACCTTCAAGGAACCATCCTTCTAGGGTGCTTAAATGGTTACAAGCTTAAGCATAAATGCTAGTGAGCTCTATATATATCATGATGAAAAAAAAGTGGGTTCTTAGTAGCATCGTGTTGTTATATTTTTTTATTATATAGTTTTTCTTGTATTTTTGTAGGTTTTTAGTGTGTTTGTGTATAGTGTGTTGGGTGAATATTTTGTCACCAGCTAACTAATGGACAAAATAGGTGATTTCAACCATAGCATAAGGAGATTGGTCAGCCAAATGTGCAGGTTTACCACATCAGAAGGGGACAAATCTCTCCTTTCATCAAGGGGAGGTTCCCTATAAAATATGAAGCATTATATACTATATATATAAACTAAAAATAACACTCAGGGGTAGGACAACACCATACATCTCTCTTTTTTTAGAGATGATGTTCACAAACAAAGGAGAAATCCTGGGTGATTGCTGGAGGTACTTCTCTTTTTTAGAAGTAATATTCAGTTAATAGCCAGATTCCTTCTTGGGTAGTAAAAGTATCTAGAATAGGGGCACAATAACTAGCAGAATGAGGTGTAGCACAAAGTCTCCCCCTCAATCACCAAAGAGTGAAATATAAAGGACAATGAGGGCACAAAGTCATCCCAAGGTCCTTTACACAAAAATAGAAAAACAAACACGCTAAAGATAATTGTGGTAGCACAAAGTCTCTCTATAGTCATCTTCAAGACACCTTTTAGATTACTTCCACTAGTTCTACTTATTTAATTAAATGAACAAGACTGCATCTAGGAAACAAACATAAGAACAATCCCCTAAATAACACAAGTTATTATAGCACAAAGTCTGAAAGTAACCTGCTTTCTCATTCATATAACAAAATATGATTAACAATCTAAGCTCAAAGTCTTAGTAAATGCCTTTCAATTTGGGTATATTTTCACTTCTGATAATAGAGAGATCTCTCTCACATCAGATAGGAGAATACAATATATAGTAGCCAAGATAGGATTGGTGTTTTGTTTCATGGAATGGCCCATGCTGCATTTAATGCCTTGAATGCATTTTTAGTTTTTGGGATAGCATATGAACTATTTTGGTCTTGTAGGACCAAAATTATCTCTTCCCTTCTAAAAAATTGTTCTGAGCATTCAAATTATTCATTATTCAATCTTTTTAAGTTAAGGTACTAGCATGTTCAATAGGTTCAATGGCTTCAATAGGTGAGCTCTCTCTCAAAGGAACAAGTTTCCAACACTAGGCAATTTCAAGGTTGGTTCAATGCCTCGGTTCAACCAAAAATGTCCATCTACAAGCTTCAAACAAAGGATTGAGCCATTGAACCATTGAACCCCACTTTCAAAAGGTTTAAAGGTTCAACAGGTTCAAAGGTTCAACGACGTCGACAAGCTTAAAGAGTTAAGCACTTCGGCAAAAGTTCAAGGTTCAACCACTTTGACAAGTTCAAAAGCTTCAAAAGACTTAACAAAAAAAAGAAAGATTGAACCGTTAAACTATTGAACCTTGAACCAAAAAAGGTTCAATGGGTTCAAAGGTTCAAAGGTTCAACGAGATTGGTTCAAAGTGGTTGGTTCGAGCGGTCATTTAAATGAATAAAACAAAAGATTGAACCGTTGAACCATTGAACCAAACTTGGTTCAATCAGTCAGTTCAATCAAATGGTTCAAAGGAGTACCCCAAAGCCCAAAGGCCAAGTGCCCTTGCAAAGGGTAGTGAACAAAAGGGAACAAAAGGTATCCTTGAGAAAGATTTTTTGTAGCTAATTTTACAAGGGAAATCCTTCAGACAATTTTTTTGAAGGAATTCCTTCAGACATTTTATCTAAAGGAATGATCAAAGGCCCGATGGAAAGTAGCTAAGGTAAAGGAAAGATTTCCTTCAGACAAAATGTCTGAAGGAATTGAAGAAGGAGGCCGCTCGAAGGACCCTGAAGAGCAGGTACCCTTACAGGGGGCTCTCAACGACTAAGAAATGGACCTTTCTCAAGGCCCAAAGGGACACCTTCCCTTTAGGAGGTTCCAAAGATATAAAGCCAAAGGCTTGGTTTTGATAGACTCTACAGGTTGGTTTTTATGGACTTTATAGATTGGTTCTATGGACTAGTTTCTACAGACTCTGCAGGTTGGTTTCTATGGACTCCATAGGATTGGTTCTATGGACTAGTTTCTATAGACTCTACAAGTTAGTTTCTACAAACTAGTTTCTATGAACTCTATAGGTTGGTTTTATGAACTCCATAGGGTTGGTTCTACGGCCTAGTTTCTACGGACTCTATAGGTTGGTTTCTATGGACTCTGTAGGTTTGATTCTATAGACTCGAAAAACTTAGAGAAAGTAAAGGATTATAAGAAAGTGGATGAACCATTGAACCTTAAACCAAAATGGTTTCAAGGTTTAATGGGTTCAACAATATAAATAAAGCTCTGAGCAAAGGAAAGAAATAGAAGATTCCAGAGACCAGTCTAAAGAGATGGTTCAAGCGAATGAACCAAAGAAGTGACGGAACCAAGGAAATGAGGAGGCCACTTGAACCATTAAAATAGTGATCCAATGACATCCTCATGGATATCAAATTTAGGGTAATGAAATATCCATTGATTTTCAAATATGGCATGAAACTTGAAAAAAAACTTAGCGACCAGCTGAAGAAGGAGCTGAAAAGGCCAATAGAAAGGGGAAAAGATAGCCTGAGAGCTCAAATTGCAACAAGAAAGAGGGAAAGACTAGAAATATCTACGTAGGAGTTATTTATAGTAGGTGGAATAGTCCACCAAGTAGATATTTGAGCTTGCAAACATTAAAGTTGTAGCCTATTTTTCTCCCATGAAGTAAAGATGAAGTGAACAGCTACGTAGATATCAAGAAAAGGACTAGATGACCCAGGCCCAAGAGAAGACATTTAAGATGAATCGACATGCCATAATTAAGGTAGATGCCCTATTCTATCATGGCCCTCTTTGAAAAAATTGAAAATGCATTCAAAGCATTGAATGCAGCATGGGTTGTTCCATGAAATAAAGTGCCAAGCCTCTCTTGGCTACTATATATTGTATTCTCCTATCTAATGCGAGAGAGATCTCTCTATTATCAAAGTGAAAATCTGCCCAAATTGAAATGAATTTAATGAGACTTTGAGCTCATATTGTTAATCATATTTTTTTATATGAATGAGAAAGTAGGTTACTTTCAGACTTTGTGCTATAATAACTTGTGTTATTTAGGGGATTGTTCTTATGTCTGTTTCCTAGATGCAGTCTTGTTCATTTAATTAAATAAGCAGAACTAGTGGAAGTAATCTGAAAGGTGTCCTAAAGCCGACTGTAGAGAGACTTTATGCTGCCATAATTGTCTTTAGCGTGTTTGTTTTTCTATTTTTGTGTAAAGGACCTTGGGATGACTTTTTGCCCTCATTGTCCTTCGTATTTCACTCTTTGGCAGTTGAGGGGGAGACTTTGTGCTACACCTCATTTGCTGGTTACTGCACCCCTATTCTAGTTACTTTTACTACCTAGGAAGGAATTTGGCTATTGAATAAGTATTACTTCTAGAAAAAGAGAAGTACCTCTAGTAATCACCCAAGATTTCTCCTTTGTCTGTGAACATCATCTTTGAAAAAAGAGAGATGGATGGTGTTGTCCTACCCCTGAGTGTTATTTTTTGCTTATATATATAGTATATAGTGCTTCATATTTTATAGGTAACCTCCCCTTGATGAGAGGAGAGATTTGTCCCCTTCTGATGTGGTAAACCTGCACATTTGGTTGGCCAATCTCCTTATGTTTTAGTTGAAATCACCTATTTTGCCCATTAGTTAGCTGGTGACAAAATATTCACCCAATAGTTTTTGGTGACTCCACTAGGGACACAACAATTTTGCATAATTTGAAGACTTAAGCTTCAGATTTAAGCATCACCTGTGTCTTATCCATTATCATTATATCCTTATCTATCTCCATTATATAATATTGTCTACAAAACTAGATCCACTGGGGAAGAGTGCACAGTTTGAAGCCTCAAGCTTGAAGCTGAAGCACAACCAATTCTTTTCCACTTTGATTTTACAATCTAGCAACTCCATGCTATACAAGAAGCCAGAGAGCCCAAGGTGTTGTTGATCCTATTTTCAAGTTGGTGCAGTAGGGAAATTTTGATTTTTTTCCTCCACAACTTCAAATCCAGCGAACTAGGAGTCTTCCTCCTACCAATACCAGGTCACCAATACAAGGTAGAGCCTCTTTTTTTGTTGTTAGTAGAGATTTACCTATACATACTCCACCTAAATTTGTTATCCCCACTTTCCATAATCAAATCATGGTAGTTCAAGGCCCCTAGGGTAAATCTTTTGGCCCACTCAATTTAACTCAACCCTTACATGAGCTTCCACGCAGTTCAAGGAAGAATTTCCCCAAATTTTTTGGTGATGGGAGAGTTCATCTTGATGAACATATTTTGGCCTTCAGCATATCCTGTGGCATGATAAGCATGGAGTATGAAGACGTAGCAGTCAGGATTTTTATGGAAACATTGCAAGGTGTTGCACAGACTAGTTCTACCATCTGCAGGTTTGGTCAGTGACTGATTGGGACACTCTCAAAGCCAAATTTGAAGAAAGGTTTAAGCCTAAAGAAGATTCATATTCCCTACTATCTCAAATCACACAAATGAAGAAAGAGCCTCATGAACCTATGAGGGACTTCGTTTCCAAATTTAACAAGCTGAGGAACAGGATTCCTACAATTGCTTAGCCAGCACCTGAGAACCTTAAATGTTTCTTCATCAACTCACAGCTGCCTAAAGTGAGTTTTCTACTGAGATGTGCTGGCCACATATACCTTGATGCTACTCAATATTTGGCCACTGAGGTGTAATATGACCTTATCTTGGCAGGAAAGATAAGGAGAGATCCTAACAGAGGTAAATATTCTTCATCTTCTAAATATCCATCTACAAGCACCACTAATCCAATGGTGCAAAAGCTAGCAAAAGAACTACTAGCCTTGAAAAGATAAATGGCCCAAGGTATGTCTACTCCTCCTTATCAGGATATGCCAAGGAGGACATTTCAGAACCAATCATATCAAGGCAATGCTACTAGAAGTCAAGGGCAACCAAATCATCTACCTCCCCCATAAGGGAAACATGCCATTGAAGTAGCACCAACCAACTCAGTAGTTGGATATCTAGAAATAGAACATGATTTATCTTTCCAACCTGAGTTTGATCAAGAAAATGATATTTATCTCTTTGTAGTAGACCAAGAAGAATCAGCTAGTGACTCTAACATTGGTTTCCTAAATTACCAGGATGAACCTAGAAGTAAAGGTGAAGCATTTGATGGATCATACATAGTGTTTACCAGGTCCTAGAACCAGTCAGCTCAACAAGCAGATAAAGGAAAAAAAGGAGAAGAATCTTGAACAACAATTTCAATTTATAAATGGGGGACTACTCTGCCTTTTCAATTAAAGGACCTGGTAATCACTAAAAAAGTAAGTACATCAAGCATTCCTGCACCTTCTGCTTCAAATTCGTAGACCATTACCACCCCTCCAAAAAATTAGAAGGATGAACTACCTTCCCCTATTCCTAATTCATTTTAGACATTTGACATAATCAACCATGTCAAGAAAACAAAAATTCAAATCTCTAAATTTGAATTCCTACAAGCCAACCCTGAGCAGTTGGATAGGTTGGTTGAGTGTGTGAAGAATAAAGCTGTCCCTGTAGGACAAGATGTTAAGAAGGTAACTCATGATTCCCCAAGTAACATGTCCATCCCAAAAAATCTTTTCATTACTCCTCCTACTACCCCTAGGAAAATAGAGCCTTTCTATGTTTCCCTATTGATAAACGGTCACAAGCTGAGCAACTGCATCATTGATTCTAGAGCTTCAGACAATGTCATGCCTACCAAATTGGTAGAATCTCTTGGTCTCACACTGACCAAGACCTTTGGGAGATGTTTCTCCATGGAGAATAAACAAGTGCCACTACTGGGACAAATCAAGGATGCCCAATTTACATTTGTAGCATTCCCAGAAAAGAGAATCAAGATGACAGTCCTAGTGGCCGACGTCCCAACCTCATATGGAATCCTTCTTGGGTGAAATTTCTACAAGGATTTTGGTGGTGAATTGAGCATGGACCTGTTTGAGGTGAGGATCCATATCAAAGTCATCATGTAGAGGCTACTCCCTAAAAAGGAGGCAAAATATGTTATCACCGAAACATCGGCCCTTGAAGCTCAAATTCTGTTTGAGTCTTCAAGGGTGGGTAATTACTTCTTGACCACAGAGGATGTTCATGTTTTAGCAGATGAAATTCCTATAGGTGACAATCCAAAAAGTTTAGATAGGAAAACAAAAGAATTAATAAAGCATAACGTAGGTGTAGAAGGACCCTCCCCTCCAAATGAAGGAAAATATGAGAAAGGAATAGTTTCTGATAATGTCTAGATTTTGGAATTTGATGGCAGCTATTCTTCTACCAGTTCTAGAGCTGGGATTGTTCTAATATCTCCTCAAGGAAAATTTTTTTCTTCTTCATACAAGTTGTAGTTTAGCAACACCAACAACACTACCAAGTATGAATCGATGCTGCTTGGATTGAACGCTGCTCAAGACAGAGGTGCCAAACTCCTTCACGCCAAAGGAGATGCTACACTGATGGTTTATCAAGTGAAGAACCTATGTCAAACCAAGAACAAAAGATTACACCATTACCACAATCTTGTATGGGACTATATTGAAAGTTTTGATGCTTTCAATATATTTGTAGTACCTAAAGAGATTCATAATCATGCAAATTCATTGGATGTCCCTACAACCTTCATGGTTCCTCACTCCGATTTCAAAGATCATAAGTACACTATCAAGTTGGTCTTTCAACCAAGTGTGCTTGATAATGCCAACCATTGGCAGGTTTTGAATGGGGACCATCAAATTATGAGCCTAACTAAAATAAAAGAACATCAAATTATGGTAATGGACCATACTACTACACGCCAAAGTCAGGAAAAAAAATTCTTCACCAAGAGAGCAAGGATTTATGGTTTTCAGATTGGAGACCATGTCTTGGCATGGGGCAAGAAGATAGAACCAAAAGGAGTGCACAAAAAATGTGATTCTTGGTGGAGAGTTCCATTCACCCATCACTTATTTTAGGGAGAAAATGGCTTCTTGCTAGTTTATTAAGATAGAACACCATTTTCATTATCTCACAATGGGCAACATCTGAAGCACTTCAATTCTTGAAGTATCAAATAAGATCATCTGTATATATGTATATTTGTATAGTATTTAGTTCTATTTTGTGCTTTTCATTTTCATTTTTGGCACCTCTCTTTTTTGGGTAGCATGACTCTATATCCCAATGGCATACTTAAAGGCACTGGAGATTCTAGTTTCTACTCACCCCAGCTATTCCAAAATTTCAACTGAAGGAAGTTCCCCAACTGGATCCAACTATTGTTCCCAAAATCTGCCACTCATTTTTGGGATAACATATGCAGGACCAAAATAGTTCATATGTTGTCCCAAAAATTAGTGGCAGATTTTGGGAACAACATAGTGCAATCTCTACATCATAGACATTCAAAACATTGTTAAAAATTCAAAGTCACAGAGCACAAAAAAGAAGCATCAGAGTAATGTAAGTCACATATTGGTCAGTGTGTAAGTCAATGAATTAATTATAGGAAAAAAGTGATGAAAAAAAGTATGAAAAAAAGATAATAAATGGTAATTACCAATATCATTAATGAGAAGGCACTTCTAAGATTGCATCACTCCCAAAATAGATAGATGTGTTAGATCCAAGTCATGCATAACAAATTAAAGTATTTGGCAATGAAAATATGGTATGTCACATTGAAAATTCATATTAGATGAATCAATGAACCTATCCATCAAATCTATAAGGTCACATCACAACAACCAATGAAATTCAAATTAAAAGGCATAATGACAAGAAAACCACTAAATGAATTCGATGCAAAGTGTCAAATGTGAGAAACAAGAAAAACATATATAAATAAGGGCATACATATTACACAACACTTAAAATTCATAGAGAATAATAGATTTATAAACATTAAGCCTTCGTCATCTACTTATGCATAAAATCATCAACATGACCACTACAAAACAATGATAATGGACATCCCAATTTTTATGCCATTATAATCATAATTTCATTAAATTTGGACATATCTAAGAATATATACTTATAGTATAACCATTTTTGGTTTTATAATTGATGAAATTGGATTCCAATATTTCCAATAGTAGTTTCTAACCAATGTGATATTGGATTCCAATATTGTTATTATTGGTTTTTAACTAGTTTGATATCAAATTCTAATATAGCTATTATTGGATTCCAAAGTCTAGTGTGATATTGGATTCCAATTATATCTTAACAAGTTTTTCATCTTTAAATTCATACTTAGGGGAAATAGACCAATAGTTGAGAATGGTCCAATAATTGAAATGGGTCCTAATAATTTACTTAATATGACCCCATATTTATCATACTATTAACTAATTGTAGTTATTATAGTATTAGTTAATATTTATCCAAATTTCACTATATATTAAATGATCACATCATGACATATAAGATTTAAAAATATTAATGCAACATTATAAATCATACTTACTATCACCATGTACAAGTATTGAACAATACTTTTCATTGCTCATGTGCCTAATGTAAAACATACTTATCATTATTATTCTGACTTGTGTAGAATGGGCAAGCACCCATTCGACATTAGATAATAACATAGGACTTTGTTGCTTATATTATAAATTTAGAGGTCATTGTTCTTATTTCAATGTGTAGATGACAAAATTTACTAATAGTTGATGTATGTTAGATGAACATGCAAATATTATTAGAATCATAAACATGCTTATATTCAAAACTCTATAAGAAGAAACTCAATAATTGCCTTGATTAAATTGATTATAATAGATTTACAAATGGTACATATATATGTGGAAGATAGGCATGACCTGACATTCTCATGAATGTGGGATTATCTTCCCCAATGACCTAATAACACATAATAAATATAAATAACATATGTATTTAAAAACCATTAAAAGGAATAAAAACTTACATTAGCACCCTCATTAAGCATAGCTTAGGTGGGTAGAAGAATTAGGTCCTAAAAACTAGGCCTGATAAGGTAACCAAAGTACAAAGTAACTCTTGTAAAGTGGATAAAATGATAAAACCCATATGAAAAACTCCCACAAAAAAGAGAGAAAATAAGATGAGAAGAATAAAAAATTCATTATAATCTTCAACTACTTGTAGCCAACCTGCATCCTTAAAAGGATCACTCTTAAGTGACTATGGATTAAAAGCAAATGTAATGAAGAGTGGATAACCCTATAAAAATGAATGTGTCTACTAAGTTCCTAATAGATCTCCAACCTAGGTGTGGTTCATATACAAGGAATTGTACTCCTCATACATAATATATAAGATAAATAATCCATGAAATGATGGTGCATCAAAAGCAGAGATAAAGAAATAATATGGAATGCCTTATAGCTATATACTAAACTACCTGATATTTTATAAATCCTTGATCAATGTACCTTATCCCTATAAATTCTGAAGTGGATCAAAATTAGGTGGATCAAGAAATAAATCCTCAATATCTAGAAGGTGAAAATGAAATGGTATGTGTATCCCCATCATTATTTTGTTTATATGTGCTGAAGCAGAATAATCATCATCAGAGATGTACTCAGGCTTAAAAATTCCATCAAGTCTAGGTTAGTCTAATAAAGAAGAATCTAAATGAGAGTCAAGAAAAAAGTATGTGAAGTTATATAATCGAGTTTAATGATTGATGATTCCCACTTCCACTATAGTTTCATTGTGTAATTATCTGGTGTACACTAAATATGGAGTGAACTCAACTTGTATGACTAAACCAAGGTGACTAATATGATATACTGATATGTGATTAGTTGAAAGTTATGGAATACTTAGAACATTATTAAATGTTCAACCGCTCACTCTAATAGACCCTATCCCAAAAACCTATGTATAAATGTATTTACCCAATCAAATAGTGTACATGCCACATGTTTCCAAATAAGTGAACTCTAGTTGTGAATAATTTATGTGATGTGATGTACCAAAGTCAATAAACCATGTAGGAGTCTAAGGTACAATTGAAACTAGGGCTTTGCCTTCTACTTCCTCCTTGCCATATTGTTTTTCCTTTTCTTTACCATTTCCATTTTCCTTGGAGGAGTTTAGGGTTGATGAACTTGATTTGATAAAATCAAGAACACCTATAATGTTATTCTTAATAAGGATAATTAGACGATCAATCTACTTTTTTAAACATTTTATTTCATCGTGCTTTCTCAAGAAATACCCACATTTGATCCTCTCTTTCTTAGGCTTAACATTGGAAGAGGAGGTCTCACTGGTTGATTTGGAGGAGGGAGGATTTTGATCCTTTTTATTTTGTTTCTTCTCCTTTTTATTTGAAGCCTTTAGTTTACCATTTATAATAATTAGAACATGTGGTTTTTATGAATTTAATGTACCTATATGCAAAGGGAAATGTAACTAATCTATAAATCAATGCTAGCTCAGAGAAGATAAATCCTACATACACTTTCAATTATTGATACATTATATATTCAGGGTTATGACCAAGATATATCCACTAAACCAAGCCAAGGGATCTCTTACCAAAATAATATCACTAGGGAAGGTTTCAAAGCCTTTAATCAAGCAAAACTATGAAATAATCCTAACTAGGTCCTATGTTTTCATATTCATTAAACTAATAAAAATTAAATTAAAATCTAATCTAGTGCACACCAAATCTTATGGCACAAAGTGGGGGTTGGCAAACATAAAATTAAACATGCATAAGAGAATCTTAATTAAGTTGTATATAGGTAGAACCATAATGCATAAAGAGAATAATATATTTTAAATCCATTATATATGCTAATTATATATACTAAAAGAGAGGAGTAAATTTAGAGATACTTACCTTGAAGATGAAATCATTGAGACTTAATCTCTCCCTTGGATAAAGGTCAGATAATTAATTATGCTACTTATTCTAGTATCATCGTGTTAGGAAAGCATTACCCCAATTGATATGGGTGTGGAATAAGTATATAAGATTAAAGGAAGATCATTATAAGGTGGATGATGAGTGGGTGGGTGAAGAAAATATTATTTCATATTTTCAAATGAGTTTTGAAAAGGATATTTCCATTCTAGGGCATTACCTTTCTTGAGAAAAGAATTAACAAAATAGGTATGGTAAGTTATTTCAGGGCCAAACAATCTAATTGCCCCAAGTTTTCCAAAGTAAGTGTGAATATATGGGATGGAATGAGGGATATGCATATTGATAATATCATTGATATTGATGGGATCAACATAAATGATGCAAATAGAGACTAAGAACCCTAGTATTTTTTTTAGATGTGACACTAAAAACACATTTGTAGGGATTTAGTCTAACTTTATATTTAATAAGGTGATTAAAGATGATAGAAACATTAGAGAGATGAGTATTGTGGATTTTAAACTTGGAAATGAGGTCATCCACATATGTTTAGACAATTTTATGGATACAATCATGAAAAATGTGGGTCATTTACCATTGATAGGTATGTCTAGAATTTTTGAGGCCGAAGGACATTTTAACATAATAATAAGTTCCCTATTTTGTGGTGAAAGTTATCTTATATTAGTCTTAGAGGGTAATGTGAATTTGATTATAACCTGAGAAACCATCCATAAGAGACAATATTTCATAACTATTAGTGGAATTAACTATGGCATCTAAAGAAGGTAAAGGTAAATTATCCTTGGGATAAGCAAGATTGAAGTTATGAAAGTCAATGCAAATTTGAATGACCATGGTGACTTTCTTCCAAATAGGGATAATGTTGGAGACCCATTATGAATAGTCCACAAGCTTGACAAACTTATCATAAAAAAATTTAATGATTTATTTATGGCATAAATTAGAAACTTTTGGTGTAAATTTATGTTGCTTTTGTTGCATGGGTTTGGCATCAAGATAGGTGATAATGTTTTGGACCATGATGTTAGGGTCAATAATGGGATTGTGTTAGGAAAAAGTGAAAGTCTCATGATATTTATCAAGGAATAAGCTAAAGTTATCATGTTCAATTTGTGACTTTATGAGAGACTAAAATTGGTCAAGGGCATGATGGGGTACCATATTCGATTTGAGTAGTTTCCTTGACAAGCATAAAATTTCCATATTCGAAATGATATGGTGAATTACATAAAGATTAAATGGGATTTATTTTAGGATTAATTTAATGATGAATTTTTTGAAATAAGGGTATTTATTTTTTAAATTATTGAGTTTTTGGTGTCGCCAAAGTAGTTGAGATTCTTAGGCATGAAGTAATTCTAGAATGGATTCATCACTAGGAAAGGTGGGGAGAGGACCATAATAATTGAAATCTACTTTGAGATCAATAATGTTTTTACCATGGTAACCATATTTAGAGTGTATTTGATGTACATCTATGGACATAACATCTAATGTGATCTTAGGAGTAGGTGGAGTAGGGGAATAAAATTGACCAGAGTTGTTAGTGTCATTGACAGGGGAAGAATCATATGTAATGATTGGTTTTATAGGTGGTATAGTAGATGCAAGAATTTTAGGAGGTTTTGAAGGTAATATTTATTTGAACACCAAAGGGGTGTCAACGGGTGGAGAATTAATGAGGTACGTGGCTTTTAGGTGCTAACTCAAATTTAGTGGAAATGGTATGAACGTCATGATTAAAAGCATGTATTTGAGATAGATTTTTTTAATAATGTTGAAAATCCAAGTCTCATGATTGATCCTAGGCCATGATGAAATTATCATCATAGGTTGGACAAACTATACATGCTTGAGATCTAGGAGGAATTTTAGAAGGAGAAATGCCTAGATCACTAAAATTATATGGAGACATGATTAAAGGATCTTGAAATAATTTGGCCACTCCATAATCATTGAATTTTAAGGCATCTTCTATATAATAAGATTCCTAAGCATTACATGGAGGGGTAAATTAGTGATCCCATCAATGAGGGGGATGATGTGATCATGAGGAAATAAAGAGGGTGGAAGCTAATCTAAGATATAAGGAGGTAACTTAGTAGTGTTACAAATATTTTTCAAGTCATTAGTTTCATCATCATCTTAATTATCAAGATAGATTTGTAAATCTAGATTCAAGTTAATGAATTTGGGTAAGGGAGAACTATTTATTGTTAGAATGGTGGGAATGTAATATTGAGATTTAAGATTTGGAAGTTGAATACTCCAAGGGTTGGGATTGGCCTCATATCTATACCTTTTTTTTATGAAGGAACTTGATACATTAGATATTAGAAGAGGTAATATCCCTCATTTTATGAGTCCATGATCATCCTAGGAATATGTTGTAAGATAGGGTAAATCAAGGACCATAAGCATATTTCAAATAGTCTTAGGTCTAATTGTAAGAGGGACCCAAATATAACCAAGTTTACTTTTATTAGGGTTTTAAAATCCATGACATGTTAGGTGGGTTTTCTTGAGATGATATTTATTATATACAAGTTATTGGATGAGCCAAAAAGATGTCACATTAATATTGGAACCCTTGTCTGTTAATACTTTATAAATGAGGGTATAATTAATGGATATTTTAATGAATAGTCATCATTGCAAAAAAGGATCTCATCATTAATCATGTATTATTAGAGGAATTATATGGAGGGTTTTGAAGAAGGACACATGAATTCAATGGTATGCACATAAGTTGGTTGAGGCTCACGAGAATGTGGTTCTTCTTCGATAGAAGATGGTTCTTCAATTTCTTGCAATTGTTGTATGAGGAATCTGAGATGATAAGGGGATGTACAAACTAACTCCATAAGAGGAATCTTACAAGGCATGGATTTTATCTCTTATAAGAAGTTCTAATGGGTTTTAGAAGAATAACTAACACAAGGTTTATAAGGTAAGTTAGATTTTAGAGAAATAGAAGTGGTTGGTCATTAATAAGAAGGAGATGGTTCTGTATTAGCTTGAGAATTCAAGTGAGTGGTTGTAGCATCTTTGAGGAGTTTTTCTTCCAGATATGGTTTCTCAGGTTTAGTGACAAGATCTTTGTGAGCCATTTTTTGATGATAATTGACCTTAGTCACATTAACATATTGAGAATTATTATAATTTTTGTCATAGTTCACATCAATGACACAAACATCCTTATTATCTTGTTGAGCATTAGATGTATAAAATATTTTTTATTATTATAATAAAAAGCTTTCAGGGCTTGTCATTTTTGAGAAGCATTGTTGTACTCTTGATGATGGAGTTAAATCATGGCTTCATGATTGAATGAATCACAAAGCATATAAGAGACAACAAATTTGGTAATCCTTCTACAAGTTTCATGGGAGTGAATGATGTAAGCATGGAACTAACAAAATTGATTAGGGTCATACCATTTAGGAGGATTATTAAAATAAGTAAATGGTTTAGAAGGCACTAAAAATCATTTCATTTATTGTATAGTTAAAGGTGTGTGAGAAGATGGGGGATTATAGGTTTTGGCAACTCCTAGCTTGGTTTGAGGAGTATTATCAATGATTGTATTGGTGGAATGTTGAAAATACCCTTTGATGACTTTGGTATTAGGCTCAATTTGTTTCATTAATAAATCTTGACACTTGTCTTGGTCAAGATATTCATTAAGCATTTTAGGGGTAAAAGTTTGAGCCTTATATTAAAGGGAAGGAGTTACAATAGTTATAAAGAGTTTAAATAAATTATCATCATCATGTTATAGTTGGTCTTATGGGATAAATATTTCCATCACTTGATAAAATCATGAGATGATTCAGTGGAATATTACTTAGCATTGATGAAATGGCTAAAGTAATTTTTAGGAAGATCATTGTGTTGAAACTCTTTAACTAAAGGATTGACTAAATCCTCTAGTTACCATATGGAATGTTGGGGAAGTTTATTGTACCATTCCAATACATCACTAGTGAAGGTTTTAACCAAAATTTTAGTTGTGGTGAAAGTATTAGTTTGGATTCATTCTTTGTAAAGATTTCTAAATGCCTTGAGAAAATAAGCAGGGTCTTTAGTCCCATCATACTTGATAGTTGGAGATATGTTACCAATATCAAGGGAAATAATGAAAGGGGCTAGGAGTTTATTTTGTATGTTTTGAAGAATATTATTTTTCATGATAGGTTGGATAATGGCATTTATTGTGGCATCTCAAAGAGGTGAAGGAATAAAAGTTTGGTTATTTTGAGGAAGGAAAATAGGAGGTTGATTAGTCATATTGTCAAATGATGTTGTAGTTGAATCATTTGGGAGTTGTTTGATGTTTTAATTATGTTCATTTGTTACACTATTTGTGTAAGAATTTGGGTTACATCAACTTGTGGGTTGGTGTGTGTAGGAAAACTCCTTGAACTGGTATTATCTAGAGGGTTGTTAGGAGGTATATTTTTAGTTGGGTTGTTAGATGGACTTGTGTCAATCTCTCTGACATTGTGATGAGATTATTTAAGATTGTAATTATCTTAATAGGTACAAAAGGATTTGATCTACCTACATCATCTTGAGGAATGATTTGAACCATATTAAAATATAAAGATGATGGAGGGGAAGAAATACTCTAAGAGTGAGGATTCTCTTGCGAGGTAAAGAAAGGAAGAAAAGAACAACCCATATAGTGTCTAAATGGATTTAGGTTGTCCAAAAATATTTTGATAGGGGATTTCATGATGCTTGATGAGAGAAATAGAATTTATGAAATAAGAAGGAGAATCAAGGATAGAGTCAGCTAGATACAGAATAAATTTATCCAAACAAATAATAGGGTCAGATAACAAGTACAAAATTGACTAGGTAGATAGAGTATTGATAAGATATAGGCTAATGATTTAACTATTCTAGGATTAATGGAGTTTTAATCCTATTTTAGTTAAGGGTCTAGATTAATAAATTAGTAAATAATATTGTAATAATTATAGTCCTAATTTATATAATTTATTTGTATTTTTTTACCTTTCTAAAAATAGTAATAAGTTAAGAGAAATATAACTTAGCTTAAAATAGGTTGAAATGGTAGTTGCAGGGTCTAAAACTAGCTATACAAGATTGGGACAGTGTCAAAAATAATAATTTGGCTTTCATTCAGTGAAAGGACATAACCACCAAAAATAAGACACTTTAGGGTTTGGCACTATTGTCTTCTTTTGTTACTATTGTCCAAATTGGTTTTTAAGACCTGAGTTTTTTGGGTTCTTTGCATTATTCCTATGTGAGCCTATCTATGAAATCTTGAGTGTTTATTGTCAATGGAGCTTAATATAGAGATGATTTAATATTAAATCCCTAACCCTCCATCATGATTTATAAACAAGATTTGAATAACTTAAAAAAGGCGGGGATTAGTGTGTATAAGATGCAATGAACATGTGATCCACATCCCTTATGTGCACACACTACCTACATACCAATACTTTGAAGAGGGATCAAGCCATATGTAGTGTTCCCACATGATATGCTTTATGAAATAGTGTAATGTAGATGTAAAAATGCCAAATTGAGAGTGTTTGAGGTGGCTAGATACTGGTGTGAGATTTTGGATATGTTTGCAGCTATGTTGGGTGATCGTATACAGAGAATAGGAAATTTTGCCTTAGTGGTTTATTTGTATTCTTGATTATTTTGTAATATTTTTTTCACCACCCTTTTTAAATGAACTTTTAATTGGATTTTATAAGGAATATTTGGTCATGGGTTAGATGTATTCATGATAGGTGACATAATAAAGGATAGGAATTGAATGAAATTATCCATTTGGACTCAAAGTGTGATTGGATAGGAGCACTGGAAATGGGACACCCTATGGTCTGGTGCTATATTCAAGGTATGGCATTCTTGTCTTATAGTCTTGGGACCTAGGAGGATAGGATTGACATGGGAAATAGAGTCTAGCTGAGCTAGAATTAGTTTTTAGAAATCTATAGATGACTAATAATGAGAAAAAAAGGTGTCTAGAAGGGTCATAAGAGCATGCAAAAAAGGAGCTATGGATAAAGTATCACAAGCCACACTCAAACTACTAAATTTTGACATTTTATATGACTACATTTATCCCCCTTTATTCTAGTGATTTATCAAAGTGAAATACTAGGATAAAGAAAAAAGTAAAATGTGTACTTGAACTTACCTATAAGGTTGAATCCCATAAAGATGTGTGATATTGAATGATGCTAGGTATGTGGTGCACCAAAGTAATATCATGAATTGAGATGAATGCTTAATTCCCTAAGAGTGGCTCAAGAATACAAAGGATGGCCCTTTAGCTCCATCATCGCCCACTAAGTGAAGCTATGTGATCATGCATATGTTAATCAATGTTTGGATTGTGTTTCCAATCCCTCTGAGTAGGTGGCTCAAGAATACAAAGGCTATCTAGGCCTTTGGCCCCATCATTTCCTACTAAGTGAAGCTATAAAATGATACTGGTATGAATGTGTGTCATAAGAGATGGCTCCTGAAGCCCATGAATGATCTATAATTTGACAAGGTGGCATGAATAATTGAATGTGTACTAGAAACTAGGCCAATCTTGGCCACTTTGAGAGGTGGAGATTAGGATTGTATGAAAGCCACTCCAAAAGTAGGAATGGCTTATGTGGAAGCCACTCAAGAATGATGCCAACCACTTAAAAATGGAATAAGGCACATAACTACTAAGAATGCCTGAGTAATTAAATGAACTAAGAAGAAAATAAGGCAAATATGCTATTCATATTGCCCCCAATCACTGATGTCTATAATATGGATTCTACTCTAGAAGTTATACCAACTACCTAATTTGAAACTTGAAGTGAGGACCATCATGTCACGTATGATGCCACCTATTTATGGATTCTTTGAGGAAAACTATACTAAAAATGCCCAATTTAAACTAAAATATTGCTAAAAAAAGTAACTGAACTTACCTTTTTGTCTATTTCTAGAAAATCTAGGTTTTTTATTATTTAGATAAGAGCATTAAAAATAGGACACCTTGGTGTCTAGTGCTGTAGTCCAAGTCTAGTGCTCTTGTCCTGTATTGTTTCTTATGACTATTCTATGTTCATCACTATTTTATTAGTCTATTTACCTAATTTGGGTTTTGGTTGGTGTTCTAAGTGTTTAAAAAACTAATTTTTAATCGGTAGAAGGCTCTAATATTTATGACAAAACCCCTATTTGTTGCCCCCTCTTTTGAGGGTAGTAATGAAGACCCTACAATGGATATCCTCATAATAAAGATCCTTGTAATCATGTTATGCTATGAAATACATGATATATAAATTATAATCGAAAATATGTCTCAAGATATAGCATATTTTGTATTAGAGATTGTTAGTTCAATAGGGGTATGCCTAAATAGATGTAATAATGTAATAGCATATGCAGTATACTAAATTGAAAATAGAAATGTTATTTTTTAGTTGTTTGTTGTCAAGGAGGTATGTAGCATGTTGTACATCATGGATTTTAAGAAAGTAAGATAATACATGATGTGAATCATGTCACTACAAAAAATTGAGAAGCAAACAAGCATGCATGGCAAAAATCAAACAGCATACAAAAGTGGCCAAGGTGCTACAAAAATAAGGGACATGGGCACATGTCACTCAAACTAGGAAATAAATCATACAAGGCATGTTATAATGTCCACATATACATATGATATAAAATAATAAAGGTTGGCATGAGGGACAAAGGAACATAGAAGAGTATAAGTAAAGGATATTGCCAAATGTCCTAAAGCACACACAAGAATAGAAGAAAAGGATACTATCAAATGTCCTAAGGCACACACAAGAGATAAAATAGGAACTAAAAAATGCAATCACATCTATCTACATTAATCAAGAAAGGAAGGAATGTAAAAGCTATAAATTTTATCACATCTAAGTAATCAAATCAAGAAGTGAAAGCATGTAAAACATGGAGTACAAAACTAGGTAGATGCTAAAAAATACACAAGTTCTATATACTAGTGAGTGTCAAAAGAATAATATATGTAAGCTAGTAATTAATGTAAATTAACAAGATAATTAGATTGTGTGGTGTAGGAATGACATAACCTGGATGGTGTAGTCATATAGAAGATGCCCCCAGTGGGTAGATATATTAATGTATGTCTTGAATATAGTAGGATACCCCCTCAATAGGTAGAGTGAATCAATCAAGGATCTGGATGTCACTGCATGCACTCAAATAAGATCAAGTGAAGCATGGTAATGTAGATAAATTGATATAAAATAGCATAGAATAAAAAAATATAAGTCTATCATGGTAGTATAAATGTAAAGCATGAATAATGCATACAATTGAAATGTTTTTGGTATTTTTGATCTATTTGAATGTAGTAGCAAAAAAGGACAAGAGCATCATACCTGGAAAATAATGCCAGACCCTAAAGTGTCCTATTTTTTATGGTCTTATCCTTTCACTGAACAAAAGTTAGATTTTGATTTGTGATACTATCTCAGTCCTGTACAATTAGTTTCAGACCATACAACAATTATTTCATCTTGTTTTAATTAATTTATATTTCTCATAATTTATTTCTATTTTTAGAAAGGTAAAAAAAATATAGATAAATTATACAAATTAGGACTATAATTATTGCAATATTATTTATTTATTTGTTAATCTAAATGCGTAACTAATATAAGAATAAAACTCCATTATTCCTAAAATATTTAAATCATTTGGTGAACCTGACTTGCGTCATTTGCACACAAAAACCCTAGGGTAAATTCCTTACTAATTTTCTAGTATTTTTTTGATTTTTCTTGCATATTTAAATCAAATTTTCACTTTTAATTATAAAAATTTACCATAATTGTTTTAAAAATTATTTAAAACCCCAGTTGCCTATACTAGGTCTCAGTATTTTTTAGTATTTTTTTTATTTTTCCCTACATATTATATCAAAATTTCCCATTTAATTTTTAAAATTTACTGTAGTAATTTTGAAACTCATTTTGTTTCAAAACCTAAGTTGCATATACTAGGTCCCATGCTTTTGAGATATCACCTTACATCCAATTTATATTTCACATTAAAAATAAAAAATGGATCTCAATTATTTCAAAACATTTCTTGCAAATAATAAGGATTCCATACTTAGTCCTATCATGTATATGAATGATGAAGTTTACTATATGTTAATGCAAAGCTTCATTCTTTCCTTTTCATGCTTACCTTTTATAATATGGGATGATAGTAAGAAATACCTTTTATAATATGGGATGATAGTAATAAATTCATTGTTAAACATGTTAATATACCTCTTGCCTCACCTCCTTTGGAGCCTCTATCCCATGCCAAGTCATGTTACATGGTCCATTTCACTCTTCCCCAAGTCACTACCCATCGCTAAAGAGCCTATTTGACATCATTTATCCATCCACCACCTTGACTTATCAATTATCTTCACTCTCATCTCATAATGAATACTAGTCATATACAACTAGTAGATAATGTGGTTAGAGCTGTTACTTGATGTGCCACCATGCCTCCCTTGCCTAGTCAAGATCCCCACCACCCTCTTATTCCTTCTCATCCTAGGCCCAACCCATTTGCATAGGTAGATCAACACAAGGCATATGATATTATTGATTAGTTGAGAAACACACTGGCTAAGATTTCCATGTTAGAAGTTCTTTAAAAAGCCAATGTGTTTAAAAACATTCTTTATCAGACACTAACTCAAACTTTTATGCCCATTGATTTACATCTTTCTTATTTTGCATCAGTGGTAAACACATTAAAAACTATAGAATATGTTATTTCTTTTGATCATGAGGACATGCCTTTTTAGATATTTATTGATCAAAATTTACCATTATTCATATAAGTTCAAGTCAAAACTAGTTTAGTTAAGAGAGTTCTAGTTGATAGTGGTTCTAGACTTAATATATGAAATATTGCATTCTTACAAACCATGGGCATAGATATGGAATCCATGCAAAATTCATATAATAACATTAAAGGGTTTGATGATATACCAAAATAGACATTAGGCACCATTTCTTTGGCTATCATGGTAGGGCCGAAAACCCTTTTTATAGAGTTCTAGGTCATACTAGGTCCTCTTCATTATAACCTTTTACTTGGATGACCTTGGATACATGTTATGGTGGAATTTACTTCCACTCTTCATTGATGTGATAAGTTTATCCATGAAGGATACCCATACATATACCTAGTAGATAACTAACCATTCAGATATTATAGAATTATAGAGTCATCTTTGACTATTTTTCTAGATGGGAAACCTCATATCATAGTTCAATCACCACCACATCACATTTATCTTGAATAAATACATAGATATGAGGTAGTAGAGACTAGTACATCTCACATTCCTCCACTTATAGTTGTTTCCTTAGCTCTAGATACTCAACCAATTATAATAACTTCAATCATTCTAGATACTCCATTAGTCATAGTTCCTACACCTATTACAATTACACAATCACTGATAATAGTTCTATTAATAACAATTAATTCTAAAGATATATATCCTTGGGTAGTTACAATTACTCCATTAGTTACAAATACTCCCTTAGCATTATTGATTTATACTACTATAGTTGATGATATTCCCATATCATAGTTACCCCTTAGGTAAATTTTAAGTTACCATATGTGTATGATGTTTATACATATTCCCAAGCTACTTCATATGATGATATGATACCTACACTCACATATGACTATTTGTGTGGATTGAGATTTACACCAGTTGGCCCAAGAGAGTATAAAGATGACTCTAGAGCCCTCATCACAAATCCTGCATCATTCTTAGCATATCATACTACACTCTCAGGATATATTACACATTCATAGCCATAGATAGATCACTTTTCACATATATTTCACATGGTTACCTCTATGGATATAAAGTTAGTCATTTAGATTCAGGCAAACAACACCCAAAATTAAACACAGATTATGCTATAGTTGTTACTTGATCATGGATTAATCACACTACCTACAATATGACACATCTATTAGTAGGTTATCATGGTAAGACGGTCACCCATTTTGTCTCTTTCATAGAATCACAATCCATGATACAAACTCATGTACAATGTTACAATAGAAATTGGATAAACTACAAGTTTAGGGTACTATTCAGATTACATCACCACCAACACTAGCTCTGCCACTTCTATTAAAATTGTATACTACCAGAGTTAAACATCCCAAAGGAGACTCAACAGCTTCACCACCAAATTAACCTTCAATTCACCTTCGATAGGATGACACCATTATGAGTGATAGATCTCCACGTGCATAAAAAACACATATATTACTGATACCTAAGGAGATAGCCACCATGTATATAGAATCTATGGCATATGATGATACTTATGATGATGATCTTGAGGCATTTGATGATGGTCATGATCCCTTCCTGCATCTATATCCCTAGTAGGCTCCATCCTTGAAGCTTTTACCCACTCTAGCCTAGTCTTTTGCATCATTTGTATACATATTGCTTTATTCATATGCTTGTACATAGTTTCCTTTCAGGTTACTTGTACATAATTTTTCAAAACTACTTGTATATAACTTATTTTCAAATTACATATACATAGTCTCCTTAGGATTTATTTTACATATCTTATTTCAAAAATATCAAAAATAATATAATAGGTCAAAATATACAAACATTCAAATATGTCAAAATAAAAAAACAATCAAATAAATTAAAAACACCAAAAACATTTCAATTGTATGCATTATCCATGTTTTACATTTGTACTACCATGTTAAATTTACATTTTACTATTCTATGCTATTATATATTGATTTATCTACATTACCATGATTCACTTGATCTTTTTTGAGTGCATGCAATGACATATAAATCCCATATTTATTCACTCTACCCATTGAGGGGGCATGCTAATTCTACGTTCGAGACATACATCGATATATCTATCCATTGGGGGCATCTTCTACATGACTACACCATCTAGGTTATGTCATTTCTACACCACACACTCTAGTTATCATGTTGAAGTACATTACTTACTAGCTTACATAGATTATTCTTTTGACACTCACTAATATATAGCACTTATGTATTTCTTAGCATCTACCTAGTCTTGTACTCCATGTTTTGCATACTTTCACTTGTTTCTTTGATTAGTTAGATGTGATATTATTTACAGATTTTACATGCCTTATTTTCTTCCTTATCATAACTAAATGTGATTACATTTTTTAGTTCTTATTTTATCTCTTATGTGTGCCTTAGGAAATTTGCTAATGTCCTTTTCTTCTATTCTTGTGTGTTCTTTAGGACATTTTCCAATGTCCTTTTCTTATACTCTTCTATGTGCTTGTGGCCCTCATGCCAACCTTGCTTGTTTTCAATTTTATATATATATATATATATATATATATATATATATATATATATATATATATATATATATATATATATATATATGTGTGGGCATTAGAACATATCATATATGATTTCTTTCTTAGTTTTAGTGCCATGTACCCATGTCCCTTACTTACTTGGTCCCTTGGATAATTTTTTATGATTCTTGTTTCTTGCCATGTGTGCTTGTTTGTTTCTCAATTTTTTGTAACGCCATGATCCACATCATGCATTATCTTGTTTTCTTGGATGCCATGATGGACATCATGCTCCATCCCTCCTTGAAAACTAACAACTAACATTTCCAATTTCAATTCAGTATATTGCACATGATATTACATTGTTACATCTATCTATGCATACCCATGTTGATCTAACAATATCCAATACAAACTATGTTATATCCTGAGACATCTTTTTTATTATCATTACTATATCATATATTTCAAATCATAACACAATTTCAAGGCTCTTTATTCTGAGGGCAGTCACTGCAAGGTCTTCATTCCTACCCTCATAAAAGGGGGTAACAAATAAGGGTTTTATCATAGAGATCAAAGCCTTCTATGGTCAAAAATTAGTTTTTATATGATGGCACTTAATGGGTGATGATGGAGCCAAAGGGAAAGCCTTTTCATTCTTGAGCCATTCTCAGGGAATTGAGCATTCAAATATATTTATGATATTACTTTGGTATAATACATACCTATCACATACCTAGGACATACCCAACACATACACAATATCATTCAACATCACACATCTCCATGAGATTCACCCTTATAGGTAAGTTCAAATATGCTTTATACTTTTTCCTTTATCCTAGTATTTTGATTTGCTGCATCACTAGAATAAAGAGGGTAAATGTAGTCATATAAAATGTCAAAATTGGTAGTTTGAGTTCAGTTTGTGAAACCCTATCCATAGCTCTTTTTTTGCATACTTGTATGGCCCTTCTAGACACATTTTTGCTCATTACCAGTCATCCATAGACTCTTGAAACTTACCAAGTCTTGAGCCTATAGGATAAGAGTGTCATACCTAGACTATAGTGCTAGACCCTAGGGTGTCCCATTTTTGGTTCTCCTATCTAATCACACTTTGAGCCCAAACGATCAATTTCATCTAATTCTTATCCTTCATTATGTTGTCCTAATGTGAACACATCTAACCCATGACCAAATTTTTTCTATAAAATCCCATTCAAAGTTCATTTACTAAGGGTGGTGACAAAATATTACAAAGCAAGCAAGAATACAAACAAACCACTAAGGCAAACTTTTCTATTCTCTGCATATAGTCACTCAACATAATTACAAACATATCTGAACTCTCACACCAATCCCTAGCCACTTGAATCACTCTCAATTTATTATTTTTACATCCACATTACACTATTTCATAAAGCACATCAAGTGGGAGAACTACATATAACTTGATCCCTCTTCAAAGTATTGGTATGTAGGTAACATACCCATACAAGGCATGTGGATGACACATGCATTACATCTTACACATAATAACCCCCCCTTTTCAAATGATTCAAATCATGTTTATTAAGCATGATGGAGGGTTAGGATTTCAATATTAAATAATTAATATAGTGAGCTCCATTGACATTCAACACTCAAGATTTGATAGGCAGGCTCACACAAGAACAATACAAAGAACCTAGAAAACCTAGGTCTCAAAAACCAATTTAGACAATAATTGAAGAAGAGGATAACAACATCAGACCCTAAAGTGTCTTATTTTCAATGGTCCTATCCTTTCACTGAACAAAAGCTAGATTCTAATTTGTGATACTATCCCAATCCTACATAGTTAATTTTAGACCTTACAATAGCCATTTCAACTTGTTTTAAGCTAAGTTATATTTCTACTAATTTATTTCTATTTTTAGAAAGTTAAAAAAGATAGATAAATTAGGAAAAATATAAATTAGCTTAAAATAGGCTAAAATGGTTGTTACAAGGTCTAAAACTAGCTATGTAGGACTGGAACAGTGTTACAAATTAGAATCTAGGTATGGTGAAAGGATAAGACCACCAACAATGGGACACTTTAAGGTTTGACACTATTATCTAGGTATGGTGCTCCTATCCTAATCTCTATGATAAAATGTCAAAATTGGTAGTTCAAGTGTAGCTTGTGACACCCTATCCATAGTTCCTTTTTTGCATGCTCTTGTGACCCTTTTAGGCACCTTTTTTCTCATTACACCAAATGATTTAATTATTTTAGGAATAATAGAGTTTTATTCTTATTTTAGTTAAGGGTCTAGATTATTAAATTAGTAAATGATATTTTAATAATCAAAATCCTAATTTTAATAATTTTTCTATCATTTTTACCTTTTTAAAAATAGTAATAAATTAGGAAAAATATAACTTAGCTTGAAATAAGTTGAAACAGCTATTACAGAGTCTAAAATTGGCTATGTAGGATTGGGATAGTGTCACAAATTAGAATTTGTCTTTCATTTGGTGAAAGGATAAGACCATCTAGTACCATTGTCCACTTATGTTGTTGTTGTCTAAATTTCTCACAGAGACCTAATTTTTTTGGGGGTTCTTTGCATTGTTCCTATGTGAGCTTACCTATGAAATTTTAAGTGTTGAATATCGATAAAGCTCATTGTAGAGTTATTTTAATCTTCAAACAATAACCATGAATCATGCTTGATAAATGGGATTGGAATCCCTTCAAAATAGGGGGGTTAGTGTGTGCAAGACAAACTAAATGTGTGATCTACACCCCTTGTGTGTGCACACTACCTACATACCAATACTTCGAAGAGGGATAAATCTATATGTAGTTCTCACACTTGATGTGCTTTGTGAAATAGTATAATGTAGATGTAAAAATTCTAAATTGAGAGTGACTGAGTTGGCTAGGGACTGGTGTGAGAGTTTCTATATGTTTGTCATTGTGTTAGGTGACTATATGTAGAGAATAGGAAATTTTACCTTAGTGGTTTGTTTTTATTCTTGCTTGTTTTATAAGATTTTATCACCTCATTTGTAAATGAACTTTGAATGGGATTTTATATGGAATTATTGGTCATGGGTTAAATGTATTAGTGTTAGGTCAACATGATGAAGGATATGAATCATATAAAATTGATCATTTGGGCTCAAATTATGATTGGACAAGAGCACCAAAAATGGGACACCTTAAGGTTGAGTGTTGTAGTCCAGGAATGATGCTCCTATCCTATAGGTTCAGGACCTAGGGGGATATGATTGGCTTGGGAAACAAAGTTTGGTCGAGCTAGAATTCCCAACTAAAAGGATACAAATGAATATAAATGAGAAAAAAGGCATCTAAGAGGGTCACAGGAGCATACAAGAAGGTCATGTAGAGAGGGTGTCACAAGCCATACTCAAACTACCAATTTGGACATTTTATAAGATTACATTTGCCGCCCCCTTTATTTTAGTGATATAGCAAAGTGAAATACTAGGATAAAGGAAAAATAAAAAGTGTACCTAAACTTACCTTCAAGGGTGAAGTTCATGAAGCTATGTGATGTTGAGTGTGCATAGAGATAACACATTGTGAAGTGTAAATATGCAAGAGAAAACAAAGAGTAGATCAATTTTTAATAGACGTGCTATGTCTAAAATAAGAATGCACAAAATTTGGGTAAAAGAGAGAGGAAGAGAAAGGAATTAATACACCTCATTGGATACATGAACCAATACAAAACTTATTATGATGTTGAGTGATGTTGGGTATGTGTTGTACCAAAAGTAATATCATGAATAAAGGTGAGTGATCAATTCCTTGAGAGTGGCTTAAGAATGAAAAGGTTGGACCTTTGGCTCCATAATCAACTACTAAGTGAATCTATATGATCCTACATGTGTTGATCAATTTTTAGACTATGTGTCTAATCTCTCTAAGTAGGTGGTTCAAGAATACAAAGGCTAACTAGTCATTTGGCTCCATCATTTCCCACTAAGTGAAGCTATGAACTAATATCGGTATGAATGTGTGTCTTATGAAATGGATCCTAAAGCCCATGAATGCTCTAAAATTTGATAATGTGGCATGGTAGTCAAATGTGTTCTAGAAACTAGGCCAATCTTAGCCACTTTGAGAAGTGGAGATTAGGATTGTATGAAATCCACTTCGAAACTAGGAACTAGGATTATATGGAAGCCACTTGGAAATGATTCCAACCATCTATAGATGGAATAAGGCACCTAATTACTAAGAATAATTAGGTAATGTAATGAAATGGAAACAAAAGAAGGCAAATGTGCCATGCACACTACCCCCAATCACTGATGTCTATAATAGGGATTCTAATCTAGAAGTTATACCAACTGCCCAATCTAAAACTAGAAGTGAGATCCATCATGCCATGCTTACTACCCCCTATGTCTAGATTCTTTGAGAAAAAAATATACTAAAACTACCGAATCTAAATTAAATTATAGCTAACAAAATTGTAACTAAACTTACCTTTCTATCTATTTCTAAAAAAAATGGGTTTTATATTGTTTAGACATGAGCATCAAAAATAGGACACCCTACTATCTAAAATTATAGTCTAAGTATGGTGCTCTTGTCCTTTGCTATTTTTTATCACTATTCTATGTTCATCACTATATTTTTGGTCTATTTTTCATGGTCTGGGTTTTGGTTGCTATATTGAGTGTTCCAAAATTGATTTTTGATTGGTAGAAGGCTCTGATCTCTTGATAAAACCCCTGATTATTGCCCCATCTTCTAAAGTTAGGAATGAAGACTCTATAATGATTTTCCTTAGAAGAAAGATCCCTACAAGTGTGTTATGATACGAAGTACATGATATAGTAATGATAATTAAAAAAATGTCTTAAGATATAGCATAATCTATATTAGATATTTTTAGGTTAACAAGGGTATGCCTAGATAGATATAACAATGTAATAACATGTGCAATATACTGAATTAAAATTGGAAATGTTAGTTATTGGTTATTAGTTAATAGTTTTCATAGAGGGATGAAGCATGATGTCCATGATGACATCCAATAAAGCAAGAATAATGCATGATGTGTATCATGGCATTGCAAACATTGAGAATAAAATAAGTAACAAGCACACAAGGCAAAAAGCAAGAAGCATACAAAAGAGGCCAAGGGGCCAAGCAAACAAAGCATGTTCAAATGGCATATACACATACAATTAGAAATAAGCAAGGTTGGAATGAGGGTCACAAGTAAATAGAAGAGTACAAGAAAATGACATTGGAAAATTCCTAAGGTACACATAAAAATAAAAGCAAAGGACATTATCAAATGTCCTAAGGCACACATAAGAGATAAAATAGGAACTGATAAATGAAATCACATCTAGCTAGGCAAAGCAAGAAAAGAAGGCATGTAAATGATAGAAATACACTCACATCTAACTAATCAAAGAAAGAAGTGAAAGTATGCAAAACATATAGTACAAGAATAGGTAGATGATAATAAATACATAAATGCTATATACTAGTGAGTGTCGATAAAATAATCTATGCAAGATAGTAAGTAATGTACATCATCATGATAACTAGAGTGTCTAGTTTAGGAATGACATAGCCTAGATGGTGTAGTCATATAGAAGATGCCCCTAGTGGGTAGATATGTTGATGTATGTCTCAAATGTAGAAGTAGATGCCCCCTGAATGGGTAGCATGAAGCAATCAAGGATCTGGGTGTCACTGCACACACTCAAAGAAGATTAAGTGAAGCATGGTAATGTAGATAAATCAACAAACAATAACATAAAACAACAAAATGTAATTCAAGCATGGTAGTAGAAATGTAAAGCATGGATAATGCATATAATTGAAATGTTTTTAGTATTTTGACATATTTGAATGTTTTTGTATATTGATATATATGAATGCTTTTACATTTTGAATTATTTGAACGTTTGTGTATTTTGACCTATTATATTATTTTTGATATTTTTGAAATAATCCATGTATAATCAATCATAAGGAGACTATGTATAAGTAATTTGAAAATAAGTTATATACAAGTAATTTTGAAAAGTTATGTACAAGTAAGATGAAAAGAAAAGTATGTATAAGCATATGAATAAATTAATATGTACATAAATGACATAAAAGTAAGCATGAAATGGAAATAATGAATATTTTAATTAACATATAGTAAACTTCATAATTCATATACATGATAGGACTGAGTATGGACTCATTGTTTGCAATAAATGTTTTGAAATAAGTGAGATCTATTTTTGATTTTTAATGTGAAATCTAAATTGGATGTAAGGTGATACCTCAAAAGCATGGGACCTAGTATATGCAACTAGGGTTTTTAAATAAAATGAGTTTAAAAATTACTATTGAAAATTTTAAAAATTAAATGGGAAGTTTTTATTTAAATATATAGGAAAAAATTAAAAAAATACTGAAAAAATATTGGGACCTAGTATAGGCAACTAGGGTTTTAGATAATTTTTAAAATTACTATGGTAAATTTTAAAAATTAAATGTGAAAATATGATTTAAAAATTTATAAAAATACTAGAAAAATCAGCAATAAATTTACCCTAGGGTTTATACGGTTTTGTGCACAAACGATGTAAGTCGAGTTCACCAAATGATTTAACTATTTTGGGAAAAATGGAGTTTTATTCCTATTTTAGTTAAGGGTCTATATTAATAAATCAATAAATAATATTGAGATAATTACAATAATAATTTTTATAATTTATCTATATTTTTTACCTTTCTAAAAATAGAAATAAATTAGGAGGAATACAACTTAGCTTAAAACAGGCTAAAATGACTATTACAGGGTCTGAAACTAGTTGTAAAAGAATGGGATAGTGTTGCAAATTAAAAAATAGATTTTGTTTGATGAAAGGGAAATACCACCAAAAATGGGACACTTTTGGGTATAACATTGTTTTCCTCTTCTGCTTTTTCTATCTAAACTAGTTTTTATACTTAAGTTTTTAGGTTCTTTGTGTTGTTCCTATGTGGGCCTACTTATGAAATCATGAGTGATGAATGTTTGACAGTGCTCACTATAGAGATTATTTAATATTAAAACCCTAAAACTCCATCATGATTGATAAATTATATTTGAATCACTTGAAAATGGGGGGTTAGTGTGTGTAAGATGCATTAAACATGTGATCCACACCCCTTATGTGGGCACGCTGCCTACATGCCAATACTCTGAAGAGGGATCAAGCCATATGTAATTCTACCACTTGATGTGATTTATGTAATAGTATAATACATATTAAAAATTTCCAAATTAAGAGTGTTTGAGGTGGTTAGGGACTGGTGTGAGATTTTGGATATGTTTACAGTTGTATTGGGTGAGTGTATGTAGAGAATAGGAAAGTTTTCCTTAGTGGTTTGTAGCCTTGCTTGTTTTGTAAGATTTTTGTCACCATACTTTGTAAATGAAATTTGAATGGGATTTTATAGAGAGTGGTTGGTCATGGGTTAGATGTATTTTTACTAGACTAACATAATGAAGGATAGGAATCAGATGAAATTGACCATTTGGGATCAAAGTGTGATTAGACAGGAGTGCTACAAATAGGACACCCTAGGGTCTGACATTATAGTCTAGGTATGGTGCTCCTATATTACAAGCTTGAGACCTAGTCATATAATATTTTCCTAGGAAATAGAGTCTGGTTGAGCTAGAATTAGGTTTTAACAGTCTACAGATGATCGATAATGAGCAAAAAGGTGTCTAGAAGGGTCACAAGAGCATGCAAAAAAGGAGCTATGGATAGGGTGTCACAAGCCACACTCAAAGTACCAATTATGACATTTTATATGACTATATCCAAAAGGAATACACATTTGTATGGGTTGACTGTGTACTTCTAGATAAGGGATAGAATAGAGAGATATGAAGACACATTCATGCAGGTTGACTATGTATTATTGGAATTAAGGTGAAATAATATATAAGAGACTTATTAAATAAGAAAAAAATGTCTTGGATTAGGGAATTTTTTTTTAAAGATAATTAGAATCAAGAATTAATGTAAACATGTAAATAATTAGATCAATGTGATTGATCCAATTGGGGTACACAGCACAAACCCTGCATCAACACTAGCCAATGCAAATTTTGAAATACAACACATAATGATCAAAGAGAAAGCAATCAACTGAAAGTAAATGCTAACTAATTTTTCAATCTAAGCATTATTAGATATTTATAAATTTTTGATTTTAATGTGTTAGAAAATTTAGCTTTAATAGGGAACTAGAAAGTAGTCTAAAGTTAGTTTTAAGACATTTGGGCTAAAAGACATTTGTATTGGTAATGATACTAGATTGGTATTTGGGCCTAACCCATCACTTCATCATCACACAATGATAATGGTATCAGGTGATTTTCTACTATATACCATTAACCACATATTTATTCTTCACCAAAAAACTAAGTTAGCTTCCCCCTTGGTGATGAAATCCAAGTAGGTAAGCCTTCGGAAGACAAATGTCTAAATTCATTTTAAATTTTAAGTGATTTGGTAGTGTGTTAAAAAGAGTAAAATAATGTATCTAAAATGGTAATTTGAAAAACCAGCTATTTAGACTATGTGATTTACTCTAAACCTGCAAATAACTAAAAAGTAAATGTGAATTAATTACTAGCAAATAGATGTTAATTCCTTGATTAAGAATAATACAGAGTCAGTTCAGAAAACACTGTATGTAATGGTAAAAAATAGAGTCAACTAGGTCACTCTTATTTTTTAAAAGTAGAGTCTTTAATAATATATTCGAATAGATCGACTATGTCTCTTATATAGAAGACAAACTACAGAACTAGGTCTACCAAGTTGACCTAGTTAGCTATAATATTATAGTTTTGAAGACTACCAACTTATGAGAAATATAACTGAAGGAAGTAATAAAATGATAAAGAGAAAATAAAGGAACCTTGGTGGGCTTGAAGATGATTTATATTACAAATTTTATGCTATAGTGATTTAGTTACTACATTTGAATTCTACTCTATGGCTCAACTAGTTCAACCAAGTTCTATAAAACCTTATATGCTAAAGAAGAATAAGGAACAGGGTTGACCTATTTGATAATGTTCATTGGCTTGTATGTTGGTATAAATAATTAGCAAAAAAATTCAACCTATTTGAAAGTGTATGATAATATAGAACTAAAGAATAATAGTGTTGAACTTTTCGATCTAGTAACCTGTAGTTGATGAAGACATTACACAGATAGAACATAGTCATTTTAAAGTAATTATGTGTTAAACCTGCACACATAAAGTTATAATTATATCGAATAGTTTGATATAGTACTTTAAATATCAAAAACTATAATAAAATGATAGAAATGGTGTCTTGAAATAAAACCTATAAGGGTTAGATTCATGTTAGGTTCACCAGAATGTACACAAAGGGAAATGTAATTGATCTATAAATCAATCCTAGCTTAGAGAAGATAAATCTTAATTACACTTTTGGTTGTTTCTATATTATATATTCAGGTTCATGACTAAGATGGATATGTTAGACCAAGACAAATTATCTCTTACCACAATAATATCACCAGGGAGAGTTCTAAAGCCTCCAGTCAAGCAAAATTATGCAATAACCCTAACTAGATCTTATGTTTTCATATTCACTAAACTAATAAAAATTAAAGTAAAGTCTAATATAGATCACACCAAATATTGTGTTTCAAAGTGCGGGTTAGTAAACATAAAATTAAACATGCATTAGAGAATCCTAATTAAGTTATGTATAGGTAACACCCTAATGCATGGAGAGAGCAATACATTCAAAATACATTAATTATGCTAATTCTATTTACTAAAAGAGAGGAACAAAGTTAGAGATAATTACATTGAAAACAAACCTATAAAAACTTAGTCTCTCCCTTGGATAATGGTGTTTCACAAGAGGTTATGGTTTGTAAGGATCATGAAGAAAGGTCAAAACACCCAAGACTTTTCCACAAGACAAGATTATTCTCCAAGTAGAAACCCTAAGCTATGACTCCTCAAGTATAATGGTAGAAGAGAATATTGTAAATAATAACAAATGAATAATTAACTCCTAATTTATATCTAATAATGGTGAAATGGATGTGTTTATATAGATAAATCTAACCCTAGTCCTTTTCAAAAGTTTAGTTGACAGGGTCATTTTAATTGATTTAATTGATAAAAAGTGGTATTAAGGGATACCAATGGTTCACCCACCCATTTCCAAATGCACTCTTTATGGTCTGCACTCAGAGAGATTGAGACTAGATGAGTTTCTACAAGATAGAAAGCATCAATAAAATTTTTGAAAATATTATTTGTATATAGTACCCATATATATTAACTTATCTTTCTCATGATTCAAGTCAAAAAAAAATTCATATAAATATGGAAATTTCAAAATAAATCAAAGAGAAATTTTTGTGGCATGAAAATTAGAGACAAACACAAAATAGTCTGGACCTAATTTTGAGAGTATAGAAATAATTAGGTGATCATATTCTTTTATCTATTCCACATTATTTTAACTACAATATCAAAGACTTAAACTTAATGAAGAAATAATGTAGGGTGTCAAAAATTCTAAGACAAAAACTAATGATCTCATTATTCAATTCATGACCTCTTATCATATCTATATTTCTAAAGAGCTTTTCTAGTGTGGTCCATACTTCATTAGGATTTTTTACAGATTCAACATGAAAAATGAGACCAAAAGACATAGAAAGACACAACATTCCAAAGTCTTTGTCATAATGATTAAACCATTTGATTTTCTTTGCATTAGTATTTGGCTTAGTCTTAGTGCCCATAATTATGTGATGTAAACCCTTACTTCTCAAAATGATTTGCATTTAAGATTTCCATTCATAATAGTTAAAAGGTGTGAGAGGACTTATCAAATTAGCATCCATAATGTAGAATTAAGTTTGTTTTTTGTATAAATGAAAATAAGGCTTGAATATAATGAGAAAAGACACACAACACCCCATGAAATTATTTTAGATCAACCCCCCTAGATTTTGGCATTTTATAATTACAGTGAGATTACAAAACAAATGGCTCTAATAGGACAAGTAATTTTGAAAAAAATGGCACTCTAATTTAGTTTACTTGTCAAATATTATTATATTTTTTGTTTTTAACCATTAATATCTTATTTTGAATTAAGCTTACATAGAAAATTTAAATCCTCTTTTTTTACTAAAAAAATAGTATTAACAAAAAAGTAGGGATGGGAAAAATGTGAACCATATTTTTGTTGCTTGATTTTGGTGTTCATACATAGGTTGTGAGATGGATCTAAGTAGATCCCAAGAAACAAATTCCTAGTGCAAGGATAATTAGTTACCAAATATAGACCAAAATGATCATAATTAACTATATTAAATATAAAAACAACAATAGGCCATGATTAGGTGAGTGGAGGGTCTTTGATCAGTGGAAACTAGTTTTATAATTTAATGAAACCATGAGCTAATTAGAGGTTTTGTGAAACTGTCGAGCAAGTGCATTTAGGCTGGGGCATCAAGTAGGTGCATCATGGTTAGATCAACATGAATATTAGGTATGGATATTAAATATCTAAAAAAATATTATATAATGATTATAAGATCCATCAAGATATGAATCCCTTCAACCAACTTATTAACCAAAAATAAATAAATAATAATTTTCTAATTACAAGATTTATCAACATGCAAATCTAATCTTGAACAATTCTATTTAGAATAAAAATAAAAAATCAAACATTATATCAATAAAATAAATGATGTTCATTACCAAAACCTAGATGATTTAAGACCATGACAAAATTTCTCAATAGTTGATCTTTGGTAGAGTAAACACATAAATTTTATTATAATGATAACCCTTATTGTATTTAGAATAATAAAAAAATAAATTTGATTATTTCCTTGATAAAATTGATTATAATAGCTTTAGGAAATGCACGTGTGTGTGTGCACACATGTACGCACACACATGCACATACACACACATGCACACACACATGCATGCGCACGCACACACACACACACACACACACACACACACACACACACACACACACACACACACACACACACACACACACACACACACACACACACACACACACACACACACACACACACACACACACACACACACACACACACACACACACACACACAAGCGCGTGCGCGTGGAAGATAGGCATGGCCCAACATCCTCATTCTTATAGGATTATCTTCCCCAATGACCTAATAACACCTAATCAAGATAGATAAAATGTGTAAGGAAAAACCATTTAATGGAATAAAAACATACACTAAAATTAGAATGGGCATGTACCCATTCTACCTAAGATAATAATGCAGGCCTCTGTTTCTCATATTATTCATATCTTGTGTAGAATGGGAATGTTATTGTAAAACCAAAGTGGTTACCACATACGTTAATCAATTTTTTAAAAATTCACACTTTATGTACAAGTATATTATGTGAAATAATTAAGAGCTTCATAGCCATATTAATGTGCTTTAAATGGTTCACCTATTGTCTATACTAGTTATATTCTTAAGGTCTTAATGTAAGTATTACACATGTATGACAAATATTTCAATGAAGAAATATCAATCTTCAATTCATATTAAACAATAGTATAAATTCAAGGTCAAGTTATTGGAGTAGGATTTCAAATGGAAGTTTCAAAAAAACCACATCCCAAGGCAAGATGATATGACAGATTATTTTATAGTCTTCAATAGTTTCACCTTTAAGCATTCATTACCTTGTTTGAGTAGTGAAATGTATAATTTAATAGCATCATGTCATTTTTTAGGTATCTTAATCGATCCTCCTTTTCATTCTTTATTTGGTCTCCATGTCTAGATGACACTTTCTACATCAAAGTCTTGTTTAATTTCATCTTATCTAATACATGTTTTATTAGGTGTCAAACAATCCCAACACAATGCTTCACCTTATTCTCTTACATAGTCTTTCAAATATTAAAACCTCACCTTGTTATCCACATTCTCACCTTCTAATTTAAGTTAATTTATATCCTCATCTTCCCTTCCCATCCATATATTTTCATTTTCATTAGTTGGTTATACTAGAATAATCTATCCCACATACACATCCATCAATGTATTGAATGCTTGTATAAATCAATGTTGATTAATTTTGTTTTGTTTATGAAAATGTGTGACCACTCATATATGTTTTAAATCAAGGTTAAAAAAATTTAATTTCATGCCACATAATACATGATATATTCATGAATAATGGACCCAATCACATTCTAATACAAATCCACAAACTAACATGTCCATGGAGGCCCATTTTATTTGATAGTTAATATATGATTCCTAGTATGTTAGCATATTTTGATCACATAAAAGTGTACATATGGAGATATTAAGTGGAATAAAAATTTAAACATATTTTCACATTTGTTTTATTTCATGTTGAGAATAAAATAGACCCCAATGACTCTATAGATTCCTAAAATAGGAAAACCTAAAATTGAAATAATTTACTTATATTTCAATTCTTCATAACCCTCTCCTTCTTGCATCAAGATATTTTGTTGTGTTTTTCAAATACATATCAATACCTTAGTATGATAAAACCCCAAAAATTATAGTGTTGCATACATAATAGTGCATCTCCCACAAACTTAAGTAGAATAATGCTAGTAAGTGAAAACTATTTGAAAATTATTCTGATTACATAATTGCACATTAATCAAAATACATTATTAGTTCTACATAATTATGAAAAGATATTCTTAAAAAAACATTAATCTTAGATTAATATTTAATAATCAACATAGTTACCCTATTAATGGGTCAATAATAAGAATATTGAATAGAAGCAGGGATAAAAAGATTACATACAATCTAGGCAAATGGAAGAAATAAATGTTAATCTTCAATTCATATTAAAAAATTATGGTAAAAATACAAGGCCAAGTTATTAGAGAGTTCTTTGGAATATAAATTTCAAAAAACTCACATCTTATCCCAATATGATATCACATTACCATGTTTATGACCTTAAATAGTTTCAACTTAATATTCATTACCATGTTCAAGTAGTGCAAGGTATGATTCAATGACCTTGTGTCTTTTTCAAGAATCTTAATCAATCCACCTTTCCATTTTTTATTTGTTGTCCATGCATAGATGATGATATCCACATAAATGTCTTGTTTAGTTTTGTTTGATTTGATCTTGTTTTACTAGGTGTGAAACAACATCAATATAATTCTTCATTACCTTATTTTCCTAAGTGTTTCCAATATTTAATCTTTACCTTTTTAGCCACATTATCACTTTCTCATTTAAGGTAAATATCCCCATCTACCTTTATCATCCATATATTTTAATTTTAATTTTCTATCCATATTAGAAGAGTATGTCCCACATACACATGCATTAGTGGATTGAATTCTTGTTTAGATCTTCTAAAAAAAGGTCTAACATAAATATCATTATTACTTTAGATATGTTGATTAATGTAGTCTTGTTTATGGAAATGAATTACTCCCATTATTCAGTCATATATGTCATTCTAATGTATTATTTGTGGACAAAAATGAATATTTGACATCCTACTACAATTTACAAATGGTTTATCCAAAACACACAAAATATTTTCCCAATAAGTTATCTTTATAAGCCACTATTCTCTACCTCCACATGTTGCACTTTTGCCCCAATGTTTAATATATTCTTTTATTTCCTTTTTTTAGATATTATATTTCTTTGATTTATTTGAAAGGTGACTGAGGAGTCTTCCCTTCCATCAAGTTTGGTTCACCATTTTCCTTTGTACCCTATATTGGGATCAACAAGACCATTGGAGATCCTTTATTGTTTCTTTATATTCCATCATTGGTATGTCATACATAACATGGAACATGAACATCTTAGGTTTTTTAATACCCACTATCTTATGGTTTCCATCAAACAAGCATGGATCCACAAAATATTTCAAATCATACACTTCATCAATAAGGTAAGGATTGAATTTACTTGAATGATATTGGCATATTTTTTAATGTGTCCATGATATGTGGAAAAGCAAATGTGTTTAATTTTCATAATGATTTTTTTAATCTACCAAAAGTTTCATCTATATCCTCATGGGTTTGTCCCAATGGAAGGAAGATTACATACACAATGTTTAATACCCTTCTTTTTGTGAAAATTGATGCAAATGTAAATAAGGTACAATCCTTATTATCACTCAAATCATTATATAGTTTCAAGTAGATAATCAATGGTTATTTTTTAAGTTTTATTTAAGTTTTTTTAAGAATTATCACTCAAATCTAGCATAAAATTCTTTAAGTTTTCTTCATTCATTTCTCTAATTTTGTACCATAGAAATGTAGCTAAAGCTAAGGGAATTTTTTTGAGACAATTAGATTTATAACAATGATTTTTTGCATTATCAAATTCATAAAACAAATTGACCATTTTATATCCACATCAACATTTTGATTTTATGAACTAGATAGAGGGGCATTCAAGTTTTGACTTTTTTGAGCATTTTAGGGTCTTTTGATCACTTTTTTTGGAAAAATTGTAATTAATGGCATCAAAATAAACTAGATAAACCAATTGGGGTTTTCTCTATTCTAATGCATTCCACATATTCACCTAAACCTCATTTGACACTTATTTGAATTTAATATCAAGAGGTGAACCATTTATGTTGGCCAATTTCTTAGAAGGCAATTATATGAGAGATTCTTCAGATAGGGATAATCCTTTGTAAGGATGACTAGATACTCCATCAATATGCACACCAAAGGTATTATAATCTAATTCATTAAATTTTACCATGTCTCCTTTAAGTACATTTATAATTCTTCCCTCTAAAACATAATTACTCATAAATGAGCACAAATGGATCAATTTGGTACCAAATCCCTTAAACTTCAAATTTTGTTCACTAATATGTACAAGGCATGTACCATCCAATCTAGCACTACCTCTAGTCACTATAAAGGAAATTTTTGTTTAATTGAAAACTAAATGTTTTATTCACCAAGATATTAATTTATTTAGTTGTAGTAAGTTTCATTAATTATAACATAAATTTACCACATTTTTTAGCATTACACCAAACATCAATGGTCCTAATATCTCATCATGAATTTTATGGTCTTATAGAACATGAGTTACAAAACCTTTGGATAGGTTATCATCTTTGCTAGAACATTTATCTTCAAGAATGAAATTGTTTATGATTAAATGAATTTTATCTTTAGGTCATTTATAATTGATGGTGTTTTCAATGTCATCATTAGAGTCTCCCTCGTTCATCACACTATAATCCTCTGAGTCACTAAAAATATAATCAATACAAAATTTAGGATTGAATGGATCTATATGCTTTGAAAAATTATTTTCTTCCCATGGAATGTAGTATATTTTTTCTCAACATATACTAAGGTTTCAAATCCATCAACTAAATTATAAAATTGTAATTTTAAATCCAATACTATGTAAATAATAAAAACAAAAAATCCTCCTCCCACCTCTGTAATGTAAGACACTTTATCCTATGCAACTTTGGTTCCTTTTGAAAATAGGTCTACATGATCATGTTCTCAAAATATAAGTTACATAGATGATATAATAAAAAAAATAAACATGAGATCAAAGTAAATCTGTAAAACCCTTTAAGATATAAAAAATAAACATAAATGTGAGATGAAAGCAAAAATGTATAATAATTGTTAAATGTAACTTAAGTCCCATGTACTACGGATCTATGTGTTACTAGGAATAAGTTTGTATTATATAAAAATAAAAACATGTGAGTAAGGTGATATGCAAAAACCAAAAATGTCTGATTCAAATATGATATTATCATACTATCATTGAAATAATGGGACATTATCATCATTAATTATCAATAGCTACATATAAGTTTGAAACACTTAAAAAAATTAAGTGACAACTTATTTATTGGTAAATTGGGTGGACTCCTTCCTTACCCACTCAAGTTAAAATTCTAAACATTCACAATATGTTTACCAAATTATGGGAATTCAAGATTGAGTTGTGCCAACAACCTCAATGAAAATAAGTGTCATCTAATAATATATAATTAACCATTAAAACATGGCATACACCCATATAAAATATTTGAATATTAAAATAACCACATTTACCTATAAATAATAGTGGACTATGTTATTATAGATTATTAATGTATCTATTAATCATAAAAAAAATTATTAATGTATCGATTAATAATATAAATGTGTGTGTGTGTGTGTGTGTGTGTGTGTGTGTGTGTGTGTGTGTGTGTGTGTGTGTGTGTGTATTTTATAATATTTCTAAATTTGAGGATGTTTTTAGAAATATTAATTTCAATCCTTTAATAAAAATATTTATTTGTGGACCTGTAACACTACATAAATCTATCCGTGGAGCACTATTGAATGTAATAATTTAACATTAAGATAGATATGACTCAACTTATAATAATTTAACATTAAGATAGATATGATGAATTTATTTCTCTTAAGGAAATATCCCGTAGAGCCACAAGTTACAAAATCAAATTAAAATGGAAATTTTTCCATCATAGATCATTGAGAAGCAATTAATTCCCATTATTTGGCCATGAATAAGTTTAGCTCAGAAATTCATGATTATTCTATGGTCTTAAAGTAATTTTATATCCATTTGTAAACATAATACCAACTAAAATTGAATATCCAAATTTCTCTATTCCCTTAACACTTGAATCTGAAAATTTCACTATCAAGTCCATAAAGTTATTATAATGGTGGCTCCCGATTAAACTAAATATCCCTCTTTTTTATCATTCAAAGTGAAATAAGAATATAGGGACACATATTTTTTTTTGGCATCTCTGTATGGGGAATTCCCTCATTACACAACCATTTATGAGAATAAAGTCAAAGTAGTGGAGTGCAATGATGATTATTTTCCCCTAACTTGAAGAATTGGTTTATGATTGCCTAATTTATTAAGGTTGTTTATGGTACCATGATTTTCCTAGGGTTACCTACATGGACACACAAACATTACAAAAAGGATTGGTGAAGACTTTGTTATTTTTCATATTAATTATATTGACATGTTTAGGCGTTATATACAAATTATAGCCTAGATTATTTTTACCCACTTGTATATCAAACTATTAATATGAATCCTACACCATGAAGGCTATATGATGAAATAAGGAGGTATTTACATCATATTATAGTGACTTTTACTCAATATTGCGACCACACAGTCATAAGTCTAGTAGGAGGAACAAAAATAACATCTCTTAGTTTACCAATGACCTGTGTTCCAAATAAATTGGCTAAGCAATAAATTCCCTTTCAATTAACTAGGATCATAAATTAACTCTAAAAATTTACCAAGGTGTCCATACTACATACATCTCCTAAGTATAAGGGTATTAGGAATGGCTATATTTCATTAACAATCATTTTACAAAAGATAAGAATAATATTGGATTATTAATTGATAGTATTCTTAATATGGTATACTTGTGTAGAATAGGCATGTTCTAATTCTACACATGTTAATGATAATTTTATCAATTAAGAATCCAATTCAAATCTCCAAGAACAAAAGTCTACGATAACTTCACTTTACATGATTATGCCACATGTCTTGATCTCACACTTCTATGCATTCACATGTTGTAAACTGGCTAACAATGAGAAAAAATTATAAAATGTTGTGACTTTTCGAGATGATGTCACATGTCTAATATTTCACTTTGATGAATTCATAAGATTTGAAGTGGGTAAAGGATGAACATAGAAGTTTTAAATAACATGGCTGTGTGAAATTATTCCATGTGCTTCACATTGTCACCAATTTAAATCATAAGGTGTAAAAATTTCACAATCATGAAAAAAATATAAAATGAAAAAAATAAAAATAAAAAAATATATATCATTGAAACGGAGCTATGGTGTGGGTCTTCAAATCTCAACACATTTTTTAAGTGGAAAGAGAAGTTTCAAAAGAGGAATCGAAGATCCATTTTGTCTGGTTAAGTAAGAGTTAAAGGTGGGGGGATTGTATTTTTGAGCAGTAGGAAGAGGAAGAAGTTATTGAAGAAAATTCTATTTTGGTTCTAGATCAAAATTTGAAGCCACGTGAAGAGAATGAGAGTAATGTTTTATTTTATAATGAATTGGTTATACATAAAACCTTTAAGACTTATGATGAGAAGGAGATTAATTTTTTAATTTATAATTAATATTTAGTGGATAGGAACCAATTTATGATAAGTTCATTGAATCTAGGGAAGGGAAGAAAAGTTGGGAGTTCCTATGTGGTGGAACCAGGGACTAATTGTAAAAAAAGATGGGTCTACTAGAATTTTACTTGGATATTTTGGGGGCTATTTAATCTCAAGTTAAGATGCCATAGCTTGTTGAAATGTGTCCAACATTCTGAATATTGGATAGGGTTTCTTGTTTGGGATGCAGACACAATTAAGATTTAGAAATCTTTCCCTTAGGGACTCTGGATAGTCTGATCTCTTTATTGTGTTGTTATTTCTCTAGGTCAGTATTTTTTTAGATATACCATCTTCATATTAATTTATTCCTCAAAAAATTATCCTTGTTTGGAACATCTGTAATTTTATTTTGACCTAGGCCTAGTTTGTTGGGCACTCAGTCTCATTTTGATAAAATATAAACACATGTATGGTCCTATTGTCATGTTCATGTGTTCATGGTTTGAAGAAAATTTTGTTCACATTAATTTCAATCTTTTTTCTACTCTTTTAAATATTTTTACTTTGAATTTATTTTTGGGGATTTGATTTTCATTGATGTTTACTTTTCGATATCAATGAGGCTTTGGGGGGAAGTAAAAGTTAAATGGGAAGACCCCCACTTGAATATTAAAGAGAATGATAATTTTTCAAACTTTATCCAATGGTTATCACTTAATTTTGGGTCCAATTTACCCTATTTAGGAGATATTTTTATTTACTATTTGATTTTCCATCCTCTATTTTGGCTATAATTTTATCGAGGGTTATTTACCTTGTTTTGGCATCATTTTGCTTTGTTGCTTGTTCTTCAAGCTTGGGTGTTTTTTGGTTTTAATATAGGGTGTGTAGCCTAAATATTGAAATTGATAGGGATTAATTGGGATACAATCCCAAGTTTTGATATTTTGAATTTCAAATTTCTATTTTGTCTGCCTTTTCTTAGGTGGTTTTGGATTTTTCTCCATACTATGATGTTGGCTTAGTTTAAGATGGACAACTAGCTTTTTTAGGCCATTAGACCTCTTTAATTTGGTATTAATCTTGGTGGTATTCATTTATTTTTAAATTTTAATTACACTTGGTGGTTTTGGAATTCAAATTTGCTTTAGGGGTTCTTATTTGCTCCTTTTTGGATTGTGCAAGCAGTGAGGAGGATAAATTTGATGGGTTTACTAGCTATTGATTCTATCCCCCTATGATTAACTAGGTTTAAATTTATATTAATTATTGGTTTTTGGTCCTTCTAGGACCTTGATGTATCTTTTTCTCACTTATGGGAGTTTCTTTGGATGTATCTCTAGTTGGCTCCCTCTGTTAGGTCTAGGTCCTATGGGGAACTAGAAAATTATCTCTCTTTTTTAGGTATTTGTCTAAAAGTATTTTGGGAAGTCTTGGACATTTTCAATGATCTTAGCTTCATTTGGTTCCAATAGGTATTTACTTTTAGGGAACTAATCCCCCTTGTTCCTGTGGTGCTCCTCTTGTATTGGTTCTTCCCATGTCCTCTTTTTTTAGTGTTTCTTCTATGTTTTTTATTGGAGACTCAGACCTCCTACCATGTCCAGGGCTAGATTCAACACTAGCTTCTAAATTTGGGTTTATCTTAACCAAAACAAAAATATACATATCACAAAAAATTTAACACTAAGAATAAAATAAATATAACATAATTATGATATCTTACAAAGTTATTATTACATAAAAAAAATTGATCATAATCTTATAGTTCTATACATTACATCATTTGATAAATATTATTAAAAAAAAATCATGTATTTATATTTTACAAATGCAATTTAAAATAAATTACAAAAATGTAAATTTAAAGAATTGATATTCTCATATATATAAGAAACGTGGATTCTCTAGACTTCTTTCATAAAATTATAAATCCTAAAACCCTAAAACCTCTAATTCAATTTTTTTCTCCATTTATCACCATAAGAAGGGGAGTATGACTAATTATGACTATATGAGGGTGATTCAAAGAGGAAATAATTATTCATGTTGATGAGGTGGCATGTCACTATTCATGTTGATGAGGTGGTAGATCACTATTCATATTGGTGAGGTATCATGTGGGGATCATTTCCCCACCAAGGCACATGGGGAATTATCTTTTGGATTGATATGGATGGTTTGGGATGAATTTTATTATGGGGACCCATAATTATGAAGTATTATTTTGTAAAAAAAAGGAAATTCCTTAACTTTTTTTACTCTTGTGCATGTGGAGGACAAAGAAAACTATTCCTAATTGACCACACATGTGAATTTGGATGCCATTTTTGATGGATGATGGTGGTGGAGAATTTGTCTAAATTTAATTACATGCTTTTGACTCTAAGCACATGAAGGAGACAACTTTCACTATACACTATTCCCTCCATGTAGAGTGGGGTGAATTTCTTGTCTCTCTATGTGTTTTCTCTCTATTTCTTCATTCATGTAAATTCTATAGGATGATTGTAATATTTTGAATTTGTAGTATAGAATGGGAGTTAAGATTTGTGTGTAAGCTTTGTAGATCCTCTTTATTATGATGTTTACAAGTTCTTTATGTGTATACAAAATATTTTTTGAGGAAATTTTTTAGAACAAGTATATTGTATGATTTATCATTGTTAATATAATAAGTTAATTTGTGAGAGTTTTAGATTCATCATTTGGTATCAGATCTCCATTATGTGATGAGGAGATGAAGTTATGGATATATAATTTGGTATTATATCTTTGTATTTGTAAGTTGAATGAGAAGTTTATTCCATCAGTTGGTATCAAACATTTATGTTTGTAAGCTCAATGACAATTTGATTACATCAATTGGTATTAGGTCTTGTGTTTGTAATCTCAATGAGAATTTGATTCCATCAGTTGGTATCAAATCTTTGTGTTTGTAATCTCAATGAGAAGTTAATTCCATCAGTTAGTCTTAGATCAAGTTCAAATCATACTCAGAGTGTTAATTTCCACATTTTTGTGGGAAAAAAACAAATTTTGCCTTGTTTTCCATATTTTTATGGGTAGAAAAGAAGATGATAGATCTTCCAACAAATGAGAGTGTTGGGTATAAGATGTCAAGAATTTAAAGTTTGTTTTTTTGAAGGTATGAGATAAGGAGCACCATAACTAAAATACTTGGAGAAGATGTCAAAGGAAACCCAAGAAAAATTAAATATGATGGTTGATGCATAAATTGAAGAGTTTGAAACTATAGAATAAGAAGTGGTGTGGGACATGTTAGATTCTCTACAAGAAAATTTGGATTTCTTAGCTAAAATGATATTAAGGATAATGGAGATGTGAGTGAAGATTTTAGCCAGGTAGAGTTTCAAGTGAGTGAAAAATATTGCATCCATATAGAGTTAAAAGTGAGTGGATAATATTATATCCAAGTAGAGTTTCAAGAGATTTGAGAAATAATCCATATATATTTTCATGTTTCTTTGAAATAATAATTGGATGAAGAGGTTATGAAATCAAGTGCACATGAGGATATTTAGGAAGATGATGTTAAAACCATAAGGGAGAAGCTAAAAATGATGGTATGTGATGTTGTGAGTGATCCAATATATGGCTCAACAAGTTGTGAATAAATCCAAGTGGGATTTAGGTGGGGGTGGATGGATAGTGGTAGGTTTCAGACCACATGTGATTTTATTGAGAGATAGTTATGTTTTTGGTGGAGGAGGATGGTTTATGGTGGGTCTAATCCCATAAAGAGAGAGAGAAGTAGAGAAGGATGAGAGAAGATAAAAGGATAGATAGAAAACCAATAAGTAGGAGTTGGAAATGGATAAGGAAGAATAACAAATAGCTAAGGTACTTGGTGTGTTAGAAGGGGATGCCATGGTCATTATGATTTATGATAAAAAGAGTGGTTCTACCACTTACCCCATCCATGTGATTATGATATCACATTATAAAACCTTAAGTGTCTAATGTAGGAGCATGCAAGGATTCATGAAAATTTACATCAACTAAAAATATAGTGGTGTGTGTTCATGATTATGCGAGCTTAAAATTTTGGGAGTATAATTAGAGCAACTAATAAGAGTTGAGTTATTTTCAACTAGAAGAGAATGATGAAAATAATAAATCACTATTCATGTTGATGAGGTGGTAGGTCACTATTCATGTTAATGAGGTGGTAGATCACTATTCATATTGGTGAGGTGGCATGTGTATACAAAGAGAAATGTAGCAACCTATTAATCAACCCTATTTCAGACAAGATAAATCCTAATTACACTTCTATTTATTGATATTATATATATTTAGAGTCATGACCAAGATGGATCCACTATACCTAACAAAGGGATATCTGACCATAATAAAATGATTAAAGAGGGTTTCAAAGCCTCTAGTCAAGCAACACTATGTAATAACCCTATCTAGGTCCTATGTTTTCATATTCACAAATTATATGAAAATTAAATTAAAATATAATCTAGTGCTCACCAAATCTTATGTCAAAAAGTGGGCGTAATAACATAAAAATTAAACATGCATATAAGATCTTTACTAAAGCCAATGAATACGAAATTGTAATGCATGGGAGAGAAGTACAAATACAAATCTATGTACTTTAAAAAAGTAGAAACAAAGTTGGGAATACTTACCTTTGAAGATGAACCCACTAAACCTAAATCTCTCCCTTGTACAAGGTGATTTTCAAGAGGTTTTTGTGGTATGTAAGGATAACAAGGATAAGTCAACTCTAGGCTAAGCAACTTCTCTATATATACAAAATACTTATCCACAAGACAAGATATATATCTCTAAGTGTAGTATTGGAATCCTAAACCATTTTTCTCAAGTATAATGGTGGATAAGTAGATGTATAATATAATATTCTTCTTCTTTTATTTCTCATAAATGATAGAAATGGATGTGTATATATAGTTGAATCTAACCCTAAACTTTTTCAAAAAGTTTAGCTAATAGGGTTGACCCAATTTAACTTTGTATCGTTAATTGATAAAAATAAGTTAGGTCTTAGTCTAGGTCAATCAAGGTTGACCTAAGCCCATAATGTGTAAATATAAATTAGAACATAAGGTCCACCCATGCTAACATTGTTTGGTAAATGTCAAAAATGAGTTTAGGCTTAGGTAGGGGCTAAGGTGGCGAATTTATTGGAGGAGTGTGTAAGAGAGGAGGCATAACTTAGGAAAGTGTATAAGAGATGGTTATGTAAATATAAAGTGGTGGTATAAGGGATAAAAATCTTGTCAAACACCAATGGTTTTCCCACTCCTTTCTAGGTGTAGCCTTTAAGGCATGCACTCAGAGAGATTGAGACTTGATGGATTCTTAGAAGAGAGAAAGCATAAATAATTGATAAAGTTTGAAAATCATATGTGTATACATATACCCCAATCAAATCTCATCACATGTCACATAGGTGTAACATGGGATGGTGCTTCAGGAAAAGAACATAAAAATAGATAATGTTGAAGCTAAATAAATTGTAGTAAGAAATGAATAAGATAAATGAATGGACAAAATTTAAAAATACATAGCTTTACTTACCTTAGTGTTATAGATAAGGAATGAAGTGAAAGAGATGTGAAGGTGTCCAATGTAGGGAATATTAGGTAAACATGTAAAAATTAGTGAAAAAGAGTGAAAAGTCATTTAAAAAAAATATATACATGTAATATGTGAAAAGATTATCTATAATGTTAGGATTATAGAACATCTTACAGTTTAGAAAAAGAGCTAGTAGAAATAAAGATATGATTGAAAAATGAAATCTGATGGTAAATGTTTGACACATAAATAATTTTTAATGGTAAATAAAAATAGGGTGAAAATCAATTCATTTGTTATTTTTACAATTATAAGAAAATATTACTTTGAGAGATCCAATTTGATCCTAAAGAGTGACCATTGTGAGGAGATGATAGCTATGATGTGGAGGATGAATAGTGGCCACAACAAGTGTAGCACATGTAAGAAATCATTAATTTCAAAATTTTGATAAATTTTATTTAAAATTAAGTTAAATATATATAATTAGATGGTAGGCAAAATATAGACACTGAAACTAACCCTAGGAAATTTTTAGGTAGATTAGGGGTAGAACAGGGTACTGGGTAGGAAACGATTGAACCAATAAATGCCTAAGATATTTATAATAAATGGTCAAAAAGTCACCACAGATAGAGAATAGAGTTGACCCTGTCAACTCAGTTTGTAAAGTGAGAGAGAAATAGGGGTTGAATACATAGCAGTGGGATGATATAGTAACACTAAATATGGATAACTACATAATAGTAGGCTGATATAATTTGAAATAGGAAGATGGTTGACATAGTACCCTCTAGATGATGTAGTTTATACTAGGTAGCCAATATAGTTTGTTAAAATGGTTTGACTGTGTATCATAGGACTGATGTAGTATGTTAAAGCTAGAAAAGGGTTGATTTGGTATCTAGTAGGTTGATACAATCTAAAATAAAAGGTATGATTGTGTACCAATGGGCTGATGTAGTATACCAAGACTATGATAGGGCTGATTTAGTATCAAATAGGTTGATTGTGTACAAAAACAAGAAAACTAGATCAAACAAACTGATAAAGTAGTTAATTTATAAATTTTTGAGAATATTTAAGAATGCATTTTAATTATTATGACATTGATATCTAATACATCCTATATTTTTTAATATTTTGTAGATACACTAGAGATTTTGGCACCTAATGGATGTATCCTAGTTACTAGATTTATTGGAGCAGTTGGTAGATGTGGATAGGGCTTGATTGGTCACTTTGGGATTTAGAGGTATTATGGAGATGAGATGGATCCCTCTAAGTGTTTATCTCATTGTCATGTTCCTAGTATCATGGGAATGGTTGGACAACACTTTATGATGGGAGGTAGAGGGGAATACCATAGAGGTGGCTATCATTTTGGAGTATTCCCATGTATTACTTAGACTTCATATAGGGGGACACTAGTAATTTATGATGCACCAAAGTTGAAGGACAATATATGATCCTTAGCCTAGTGGGATACATGCTCAAATAGGATCTACCTTGGGTTATACATTAGTTTTTTCAATGTTTATCTCATGACCATTCTAGACATTTAAAAGTCTATGATAGGGATTGTGACAACATGAGTGTTGTGTGACAAGTTAGATGTCAAGATACCACTATACATGATATCCTTATGCTAATGAATTTTAGATGAGGTAGATATATATGATTTTAGTTTTGTCATCTGGGTTGAATTCATGAATGATATATATAGGATGCTATCTCAGGGACAAAATATGATGGGACCTATTATTCTTTTGATTACATGGATATATGAGAGGTTCCATAAGTATCAAATAGTTGGGTTACCCCATGTGGTCAATGATAGGTTATATTGGGTCATTTTATGGAGTCAAGACCATGTAGCATGGGATGTGCATCATGTTCCACCATTATAGACTATCACATGAGGGTAGATAGTATGGCAGTCGTACACTCACATATATGTTATATGGTTAAATTGGTGTCATGACTCTTTTAACTAATTTCAAATTGGTGAGCCTTATAATCTATTCCAATCATTTTTGTGGGCTATGGTAAGGCATAAGTGAAGTAATTTATTTAATATTTATATTTGGTACCAAAATTATTTTATTTCCAAGGTATATTTATTGGGCCAATTAAATATTAAATATTTAAAATAATATTAGGCTCCACCATTTGAGGATTTGGGTTTATCAAGAGGCATTAGTAAATCTTAATTTTAATTTAGAGATATTTTATGACAAGTTATTATAGGTTGTCATTTTGGAATGACAAATATGGAAAATTCTATGACAGGTTGTCATTGACTATCTTGAGTCAAGAGTTATGGGATTGATTTAGACTTGTTTTATTTTATTTATGCATTTTACACCAAAGTAGAATGTGGATTTATAGGTGAAGTGAATTATTATTTTATAAGTAAAATTACCAAATGGGACGTGACCTTCTAGGAGATAATATTGATGGGGTTCTAAAGAATCTTGTCATTTTATAAGTGGGTCAAATTTAAAAAATTGGAAATGAAAACAAAGCAGAAAAAGGTAGGATCTAAATGTCTTATGGAAAAGAAGATAAATATATAACTAGTTTCCTTTTATAACTCATGTCATCTCATCAAAGAAAGGAGATTGGTATTTTGGCTCTAACCTTGGGGCCTCTAGTGTATTAATATGTTAGGATTTCCTTATGTGCTATCTTTGGCCATTTCAACAAATTATTGGACTTTATAGTTCAATTTTTCATTTGAGGATGAAAATATTTAGGTTAGTAAAAACCAATGATTTTAATAGTCAAAGGATGTTTTCCCTTTGATTTAGTAAGGTGATCTCATCCAGATATTATATTGAAGTTGATTGGTATTGTGTATGTAGATTTTGGTGAGTTGTTTGCATATTTTTAGGTGTCTTTTGGTGGGGTTTGATTTACATATTTTTGATATTTTGTTTATTTCATTTATAATTTATATATATAATTATTTTTATTCTGTATAAAGTTCCAATATTCCACCTTTTAGATCTGTGGGAAGTTTGAAGTAATTTGGTTCCAAAATTACCAAATCTGGGGCATTGGGAGCAACCTGTTTGTTGCATTTGTGTAGAGATTTGAATTTAAGATTTTTAGAGGTGTGTGTCTTGATATTTTTATTTTATAACAAAATATCACATGCTTATAAATCATATTTAAAAAATAGGAAAATATTCAGAAGTTATTATGTAAAAATTGTCAAATTTGGGTTCTAGTTTGTGAAGGAACTTGTTAATTTTATGCGAGTGCCTCTTTCTATATTTCCATAGTATTTGAAAATTAATATTATGATTAATATTTTATGTTTATTTATATGTTTTAAAAAAAATTCAAAATATTTATTTTGGGGACATGATAGTGGTATCAGAGCTACAATCTTGCAAACCTGTAGGGTTTTAAGATCAAATTTATGAGTGAGAGAAACTAGACATTTTAAATGGGTAAATTGATTTATTTATCATGGAATTATTATTGAAAATATAAAAATATGGGAAAATTTTATATCTTATTAAATATAAAATGATGTGAATATAGAGGAACCAATATAAAATGATCAATTATCTTCAAAAGTTTATGGATAACATGTACAATTTAGTTCTAGCTAAAACATCTCAAAAAAAGGATGATACCAGGAATGAAATCATAGGAAAGAAAATTTATGTATCTTAAAAATAACCTTGGAAGATACTTCATATATGTTGGAGAAAATAAGAAAAGTGAAAAGTGAAATAATTTTCCAAGGAACTAGAAAAGAAGATGGTAGAACTAGAAACAATTATGAGTACACGTGAGCTAAAATTACAAGGGAAGGCCAAGGAAGAAATTATGGAGAATAATTCAAATAAATAAGAGAAAAAAATATTACAATAAAGTGAAATAAATTAAATCATATAATAATCCACCATATAGATGGAAAACAAGTATTCTGATTTAGGAAGAGATATTTCATTGACTTCTAATATTGAATTTCAATAAAATGTTTGTCGTAAAGAAGTCAAAGAGGAAAAAATGATATGTATGGAATGAAAAAATTAAAAATATAATAGTATACATGAATCACCTATTATAAGAATTGAAAATAATGGTATAATGTTATGTGAGAATGGTCTACCAAATATCCATGTTGATGAGTAAGAGAAAAAATTAGAGTTGCTAGAAATATAAAGGAAGTAATCCTTGGAAGAATTCACCAAGATTATGAAAGGTATGAATTTTTAAATTTAAAGTAATCTTCCAATTCAAGAAATATATGAAGTTAAGTATCAAGATGGCCATGTTGGAAGGCATAAACATGCACATAAGAAGGATGCCCTAGTAGATACTAATATTGGATTTGAGTTTGTGAAGATTTTAAAATTATCTAATGAAAGTAAACACCTAGACTATTTTTCTAATAATAGTTAAAGGCATTAAAAATTCAACACAAATTTATTGCAGCCACTCCATATAGTTAAAAAAAAATTCATGATGAAAATTATCAAAAGAAGAACATAACTTGTAGCAAAGGGCACTCAAATTATTTTTATAAAAGGTTGTTTATACATAAGAGTATGGGATCTAGGTAGTAAGTTGAGATACATAAAGTCTAAAAATTTTAATGGGTGTAATATCACCATTGCAACTAGATTCACCATCCCATGCAACTAGATAAGTAGACAACTTAATATATCCTTGGGTAAGAAAAAGGTAAACAATGCATTCTATGTTATTAGAACAAGCATGGTTATGAATGGAAGATGGATACATTCCATTGGTAAGCTTCTACAAGATCACAAATCTAAGGAGCTTAAGTTGACCACTAAAGGAAGTGATGTCATAGCTAAGAGGACTTCTCATAAAGGACAATTTGTTTGGGAAGCAAGTTTATTAATGAAAGAGAACATGCAAATCATTTTATCTTTTTGTAAACAACATATTCTTTATGTTGATATATAAATACCTCTAAATAAACATAGAACCATGTTCAAGAAAATGTTCCTAGGATATCTACTAGATAGAGGATTCCAACATGCCATAGAACTGGAAAATAATTTGTATTAGGCATCTATATGAGGGAATGATGTCACATACTTGGGCCAAGTCACTAGTGCTGATGGAATACAAGAGAATACAACATTAGAAGCATTGGACGGAATTGAAAAGATAAAAAAATCATGTCATGTACTTATCATTTAGATTTATCACAATCAATTGCTATAAAATGTGATGATTTAGAAAAGAGACATGTTGGAAATATTTTTCCCATTAAGAAAGTAATTGGCTCCATGAGAAAATTTCAAGAAGATGATAAGTATAACATGAGATTAACACTACATAATATTTGTGTAATGATTTATAAAGGTCTAAAACAAGTCATAATGATAAAGTGCTATGAGTTTTCCATGATTCCCACTTGTAAGACTATTTTTATCTTCATTTCTAGCTACTAAAATCCACTATTTATAGTTGTGCAAGTATTTTCAAGGCTGCTAGTTTTGAAGGGTTTCAAAAATATGCAAAAATTTATAGATGGATTTTCAGACCTTATATAGCTTCCCACTAATTTTAAATTGATCACATTGTCTAATGTTAGACAATTTTTTTATTTTTACAATTATTACATCATTTGTATATTTTTGATTTTGATGATATCAATTAGGAACAAATATAGATTGGTTCATTTTGAGGATGTTTATTTGCATGATGATGTTAGTGGAAGGTATCTACTATTAGTGAAAATTACTCTAGCCATTATAACACTAACTTGGATGAGATTTAAAGTAGTATGTGACTATTATGATTTATTTTCAGCTTACATGTAAATTGATTGGTGACATGATTTATATAGACCATTCCATAGTAACATTATTAGACCCATTGGAGATTTGGAATATAACCATGATGTAAGTTTTTGGAGTACTTCATCACATAAGAATAATAAATGGGTAAAACAAAATCATGGAGGTGAACACTCAAAGCAGCCCTTGATCTTTACAAAATACATGGAAGTAGCTCTCATGTCTAGGATAGAAGGTTTGATTTTGGAAGTTGGTAAGGAAGATATATATCATTTTGATATTCCAAATTTATTGAATAATTATGGTAGGGTGTTTATAGAATTAAGCTATATATATGGATTATTTATTTAGATATGAGGAGGAGAATTCAAGAATAGGGATACACTACAAAATGGTTTCACCATTAATTTCATCATGATGACATAATGACTTTTTAGAAATAAGAGTAG
>JARHVA010000636.1:4837500-4892504 GCA_037957365.1 Torreya grandis
ATCCATGGTCTTACACTATAACTCACAAAGGGAAACCTTAGGATAAAATGATCAATTAACAAAAAAAATTCTCAAGGGGAAATATTAGGAATTTTGTAATTAAAAAAGGGAATGTAAAAATCATGATATAAGCATCTATGAGAAGACATTAGGGAACATGGGGCATACTAGGTACAAAGGAGATACACTAAGAGTCTAGTGACCATCAAAATATAAAGGATACCTACTCACAATAAGCACAAAGTTATATAAGAAAATATCTAAGATACTAATATTTAATCATGATAATTATATGGACAACAAAAATAAAATGGTTCTACCTTCCCACGACATGTTCCCTATTCCTCAAGACCTCTTATGGAGCCATTAGTCTACTGTGAATATTGGGTATTTGTGTGAAAAACTAGGTATCCCTAAAAGATGTTTTTATTCCCCTATCCTGATCTACTGGCATACCCACCCCAATGGACCTTGACTCTATCATGAGGTCAACTATGGAGTTTGATATTTAATTAAAAATATTAGATGTGTTATGAATAATGTCTTTTAGTGTGATTTAACTTTTGACTTTGTATGTTTCCTTTTGAATCATTACCTTTTGTTTAAATCATTTGGATTTTAAATTTTTTTATGGATTTTATGATTCCTCCTCCATATGAATTTGGAATAAACAATATAAGTGATACACATGAATGAGATTTAGAATTTAGTTTAAAATAAACTAAGTATCCAAATATTTTATTGACTAAACACCTAGGCTTACTTATGAACCAATATGTAATCTCAAGTTTCAACTGTATGTATGCTTAGTGTGTGAAAGGAATATATAGGAAGAAAGAGAGATCAAAATTAGATCAAACAATAGAATTACAATGAGATGTCTTCTTTTCTAACTGATCATATGGTATAGAAATATTACTAAGGGAATAAAGGTTTATATAACCAAGTCACAATAATAATTATCTGAGTTTTAAGTGAGATAAGATAAAAAAATGATTGTAAAAGAAAAATAATCCATGAAAGAAGTGAACTCATAAAAATAAGTGTGAAATGATGAAAATAATGATAAGAAGCCATAAAAAAAGAGGAAATTAAATGAAACCATATAAAACACAAAGCATAATATAAAGATCCATTTAAAATAAATAGGTGAAACCAAATTCGACACATAGTCAAGTGTATAAGATATATAAAAATGGATCACAAATCCAATCCAAAATCATAATGAATAATAATGTGAAATAACACTATGCCATGTTCATAAATATTGATAAATTTAACCACAAATATTTGACATCTGAAACATGTCTATGAATTTGGATCCTAATGGAAACTAGAGTCTCATCAATTCTCATGGAAATTTTTGTAAAGGCTTCCTTACAAATATCCTTAATTGAAAATGTAGGTGTAACTTAAGGATCATGCTCATGAGGGATATTTTACATAGGATACTAAAGGAGAGGAATAGGTGCTTGAATAGGAATGATATCTATGAGGCGAGAAGGAGGTGTCACTAGTGGAAAAATAATTTCCACCGATGGAGAATGAGGTACCACTATCAGAGAAAGAGGAGCCTTCTTGCATGGGTGACTTATGGAAAGAGGAATATCTAGTGTAGGTGTTTATTGAGGGAAATCACAAGGTGTTACTAAAAAATATAGAAATAATTGGTATGATGGGTACCATACTAGTGCCAAAGACAATAGACCTCCACATATTTAGAGATATGCTCAGGTAATATCTTAAGAGAAGGTATAACCTTATCTTTGGATTGAGTAGTGGTAGGATGAAATGTGTCAATATAATGCCAAATTTTATGGTAATGAGTGGAAGAGTGGTTATTTATCTCATATAATCAACAAATACATTTTTAGTAGGATTTAGGGAGCTAATAATGGAATAAGTAGAAGGAGAAGTTGGGGGTAGTTGATATAATGAGTAGTCTTTGGTCCAATGACCAAAAAAATTATGGATATAATAGTAAGGTTGATCATCCCATTGGGTGGGCATGGGTTCAAAATATGACCAAGGATGAAGGCTATTGCCAAGGGAAGGTGGGGATGGAATAGAAACTATACAAGGCTCATATGAAGGTAAAGAAGAAGCATATATATAATGAGTTTCAACTGAAGGTAGAGCAGGAGTAGAAACCAGACTAGGCTCAACTAAAGGTGAGGTTGGTCATGTGGAAGGCTTAAGAACAATAGATAACATCTCTAGGGGAATAAAACTAAAAGTATCTTGATATTTATCAAAGTGGTAAGGAATAGTCATGGAATGATTCATGATCATGCTCCTAAGAGGATCTTCTAAAACTAAAGGTGTACCATGTGAGTGTTCCATCTCTAGCCTACAACAAATAGGAATAAGACTAGTATCAGGTAATATAAAGGAAGGAATGATAAAATATGAATGAAAATATTAAAAGAAGTGAAAGATTGAATAGTCTCAACATTTCTAGCTTGGACAAGCCCAACTAAAAATGGGTCATCTAAATCATAACCATCATCATAGATAGGCATATACAAGTTGATGGTACATGTAGGTATGACTTTATCATAAAAAGTTGTGTAATGGATAAAATGTCAAGTCTTGGTTATGATAATAGGTATATCATTGATAGGTGGTTGATGAGATCAAGGTTTTAAAGAGGGAGGAAGTGGGATGATGATATGAGGGGATAGATCATAGGGGATATGAGGGGAAACTCATCCAGATCATCATCATCAAAATCTAGGAGGCTAGGTAGTATGTTTCCAATTAGTTTGGGGTGACCATTATAACCTCAGGTAGAATTGATAGGATAATTTAAGAGTTGAGATTCCCTCAATGGGATACTAGGAAAAGGTTTAAGGGTAAGAATTTTAAAGACACCACATTCTTGAAATTATAAGGGTTAATGTCTCCTTGAATCTTGTAAATAGATCCAATATAGGGGAATTTGATGCATTGGCACATAGATGAGGAAACTAATCTCATACGATGAGTCCAAGGTCGACCAAGTAATATGTTATAAGAGAGGGGAAAATTAAAGATCATAAATTTCACATGGATGGTGATAGGAGGGACAGTAATGGGAAGCCACACATAACCTAAAGGAGGAATTTTCCTTCTATCATAGCCTTAACATGTGCTATGTGTGAACTTGAGTTTGCATTCAAAATATCTAAGTGTCTTAATGAAATCAAGGGAGGTAACACAATTACTTTAACCTTCATTAATTAAGGTGTGTGTAACTTGGATATTGCCAATTTGGATGCTAATGAATAGAGGAGGATCATCTGAATGAAGTAGAATATTGTCAAAAACTATAGAAGCAATGGGAAAATTAAGGGAAATAGAAGTGTCCACTATTTCTTCAACATGTATGGACATCTCTTTAGATTTTTTAAGGATACTATATTTGGATATACATAAGGTAAATTCATGTCTACTATAGGAGGATAAGGGATGTTCATTTCAAAAAACAATTTCTTTAGTTAGTTTTGATGATGGGGGGAAGTTCACATTAAAATTGAGGAAAGGTATTTGAGATGAGAAATGAGAAAGTTCTACAATGGAGTTCCATTCATCATAGCCCATGGGAGGATTGTTAGATATAGGCACATAATTTTGCAATAGCTCCTATGAAGAAGGGTTGGAAGTGAAATTAAACTTGTGTTGATAAGGTGTATTTGGTTTGGGTTGAGTAAAAATAGGTTGATTTACCTGAGGTGGTGTGAAGGTTGGTCTAGGTATTTCTTATGGTTGGGTTGAAGAAATACTATTGGAAGTTTTGGGAATGTTTTCTTATTGATTGAATGTTGGTGGAAGAGTAGAGATAGTGTGAGAGGTATAATCAAGTTGAATTATTGATAATGGTTATTGGAAGGTTATAAGGTCCTCTTGCACCAAATCTATTTGATGGGATGGGGAACGGTACTAAATGATGGATAATGGTTGAGAGGTGTGATGCATGGGTGTTGGATTAGAGTCAATAAAAATAACTACTCTTCTCATGTAAGTCATATTAACCACATTTTATTTAGTAGTAGTGAGGTCTATAAAAATTTTAACATTATTTATATAAGGAGTAGGCTTGTTAGAACTATCTTGGTGGTTTGGAGGATGATCTTTGTATATAGCGAGATGAGCATTAGCTTGATTTTTATTTTGCATTTCATAGGATTTAAAATTTATGTCATATGTTTGTTGACACTTGTGAATGAGTGATTATAGATCAAAATTTAGGCCAAGAATAAAATACATAGCTAGATTGCATAAGTGTCTATAAGTCTCATGAGAATGGCCCCAACTTACATGAATACAAAAAAATTTGTTTGGATCATACCATGATTTCATTAGATGAGTGGGGTCAAGACCTAATGGTAGAGGTATTGGAAGATGATTTTGAATCTTGGATAAGGATAATGGTGTGTGGATATTAGTGTTATTCATTTCAGAATATGTAGGAGTAGGAGTGTTGTTTGTAGGGGGAGCCTGTTCTATAACATTGTTTGGAAGGATTGCTTGAGAGTTATGAATAGTTTCATAGGTATTAGTAATGCCATCATTAGTTGTATGGCTGTTTTTGTTTTTATTGAACATACAAGTGCATTTTGCAGGTTGAGATGGTTTCAATTAGCACATGAAGAAGTCTTGTCGCTTAGTTAGGCCAAGGGCTACTTCTAAAGTTCTTGGAAAGATATTCTTAACCTGATATTATAATTTGGGCTAGAGAGCATTAATGAATATGTGGAAAAGGTAATCATCTACCATATTATGATCACATTTGTTAAAAAAGTTATTCCATCATTTGAAGAAGGTTTGTGCCATTTCAGTTTCAAGTTGTTTATAGTTTATAAAGTGAGCTAAGTTGTTCCTTGAAAGATCACTAGTTTGAAATGGTTGGACTAGTGAGTTAACTAAGTCTTCAAGTCTAGTGATAGAATGGGTTTTTAATTAATTGTGCGAATCTAAAGCATCTCTTGAGAGTGTTTTAGCTAATAGTTTGGTAGAAACAAAGGTATTAAGTTTGACCCAATATTTATAAAGGTTACCAAATTTATTTAAGTGTAATGTGGATCAATGATCAGTGGACCCATTATAGGTGATAGTAGGTGTGATACCCATTATTCCAATATTAGTAATTTGAGGTACAAGCGATTCATTTTTTAGATGTTTGATTATTTTATTAATGAGGGATGGTTGAGCAATAAGGTTACCATGGGAATCCCTAAGGGGGGGTTAGGGGGCATTTGGATTTTATGCTCCCCAGGAAACCTATTGATGTTAGTTATGAAGGTTAATGATATGGTTTTACATCTACATAATTTTATTTAAATTATTGGTTTGAAAATTCTATATTTGATTGAGTGTTTGTAATAAGAGCTGGTTAGTTTGGGTAGTATTTTGACTAGTGTATGCAACATGTGATGCATTAATATTAATATTAATGGCTTGAGTTACATTATAAGTATGAGAATGCACTCCAATATCAGCATGAGAAGCATTGGTAGTAAAATAATCAATAATAACATGGTTAGCATTGATAGTGAAAGATGCACTAGTAGCATGATTAATGATAAGGGTCTCTTTAAGAGGCCCACTAGAAGTTGAACCTACCATGTTAGTAGAGATACTTGGCATGGAGGTTAAATAAGTCATAGAGGAATATGTCATAGTGTGTAAGGGAGACATAATAGAAGTAAAAGGTTGATAGGAAAAGAAAGTGTTCCCTCAAATCTATGAGAGAAGGTAGGGGAGGGTGAAAGAGGTTCTTCTACTTGATGACCTATCATAAGATTATAAATGGTTGAAGGGTATTTTATTCTATGTCAAGTAAATTCATTTATGAATAAGAGAATCTAAGTTTTTTAATATAAATCATGCTAATATTCTATGGATTACAAAGGATTATGAACTGAGGATGAATGAGGAGTCTTGTAATTGGTATTGAGAGTGGTAACATGGACATTGCTTTCATCCAAAGTGGGAGCCACAAGCTATGTCTTGGGAAACTTATTAGGATTGGTAAGACTCATCATGTTTATCTTATTTAAATCTATATTATATTTAAATAGTAAATTCATAATGAAGGAAAGAGGCTAAAAATTTGGTGGAAATAAGGATCAGGTGATATGAAATAGAATCAAACTAATCAACAGTATTCTATAGAATAGAAAATAAAATAGGGAGAAAAAAGGCATAGCCATACATGTGGACTATTTAATAATAAATAATAAACATAAAAAGATGAAAATAGGATATAGTTAGACACATCGATTATGTACTGCAAGGTAGGAAATAGAATAGACAAAAAAATATACATAGTCAGATAAGTTGACTATGTACTCCAGAGGGAGAAATTGAATAGGCTAAGAAAGATACATAGTCAGATAGGGTGACTGTGTATTGAATGGAAGCAAGATTGATAATATATAAGAGACTATTTCAATAAATATGAAATTATTTTGAAAAAAGGGAAAAAAAATCAAGCTAATAATTGAACAAATAAATGAAGCACACAAGTAATTAAATCAATGTGATTGATTTAATTGGAACACACAACACAAACCTTACACTAAATCTGGCTAATTCAAGTTTTGAAATACAAAATATAATGATCAAATATCAAGCACTAAACTTGAATCTAAATTTTACCTAATTGGTCATTCCTAAATGTTGTTAAGTTATAATAATTTTTGAAATTAATGTGATGGGGAGTTAGTTGTAAAAAAGAACTAGAAAAAAATCTATGGATAGTTTTAGGTAGTTTAGGTTGAAAAGAATCTATATTGATAATGGTACTAGCTTGGTATTGGGGCCTACCCTTCACTACATAATAGTACAATGATAAGGGTGTTAAGTGCTTTGCCAATATATACCATCAACCATGTGTTTATATTTGACTAGAAAACTAAGTCATCTTTCTCCTTGGTGATGAAATCCAAGTAGGTAGACATTAGAAAGTAAAATGGTTAATATTTTTTGTGTTAAGTGATTTGGAGGTGGGTGCAAAAGATAAAAATAATGTTAATAAATTGGTAAATTGAAAAAACATTAAATTAGTCTATGTTTTTTACTCTAAGAATTCAATCAATTGAAATAAGAAATGAACTAATTACTAGAAAAATAAATTATTTTCTTTAACTATGAAGAATATAGAGTCAGTTTAGGTGACACTATATGTAAATAATATAGAATAGATTCCATAGGGTTGATAATATTTTATGGAAGAAAGATCTGGAAGAACACAATTGAAAAAGTCAACTATGTCTTCTAGAGAGAAGACATGCTATTGAACTGTGTTGAACTAGTTGACCTAGTCACTATAGGGTTATAATTTTGTAGACTACAAATTTGTAAAAAAATAATACTATAAATAAAAATTAAACTGACAAATATGGTACAAACAAACTTGGGTGGTTATTAAGATTCTTATTTTTCAAATTTTATGTTTTGTTGTTCAAGTGATGACTTGAATATTCTTCAAATAGAGTTGACTGGGTCAACACAGTCTACAAAACCAGTGTGTAGAAAAAGAATTTATGAACAAAGTTGACTAGGTTGACTATCTATAAACATGTATTCTAAAAAAATATGAACATAGTCAACTAATTAAAATATGTATGTAATCATATACTAAGTAATAAGATTGTGTTGAGTTGATTGATCCAGTAACCTATGTTTGAAGAAGACCTACACAAAAATGATAGAGTCATTTTGGAGCGAATATGTGTTAAACCTATGAAAAAAATGTTAGAAATGTATTGACAGGTTCAATATAGTACCTCAAAAATGAAAATATATAATATGATAATAAAATAAATGGGTGAAAGAAAACCTACAAGGGTTAGATTCATGTCAGGTTCACCATAATGTAAACAAAGGGAAATGTAGTTGACCTATTAAATCTTAGCTCAGAGAAGATAGATCCTAATTACGCTTTTGTTTCTTGATACATTATATATTTAGGGTCATGACCAGGATGGATTTGCTAGACCTAACCAAGGGATTTCCTACAATAATCAAATCACTAGAGAGGATTCCAAAGTCTCTAGTTAAACAACACTATGCAATAACCCTAGCTAGGTCCTATATTTTTATATTCACATGGTATATTCAAAGTAAAGTAAAATCTAATCTAGTTCTCACAAAAGCTTATGGCAAAAAGTGGGGGTAATAAAAATAAAAAGTAAACATGAATATAATATTTATACTTAAGTCAATGTATAAGAAATCCTAATGCATGGAAGATAAGTACAATTACAAATCTATCTACTTTAACAAAGGAGGAACAAAGTTAGGATTACTTACCTCTTAAGACAAACCCATCGATCCTAAATCTCTCTCTTAGCCAAGATGCCTCTCAATTGGTTGTTGTGGTGTGTAACGATAACAAGAATAAGTTAGCTCTAGATTACAAAAATTCTCTATGCATCCAAAATAATTCTCCACATGACAAGATATGTATCTCCAAGTTTAGTACTAGAACCCTAAACAATGTTCCTCAAGTAGAATTGTGGATAAGTAAATGTGTTACATAATATTCTTCTTCATAAATGATGAAATTAGATGTGTATATATAGCTGAATCTAACCCTAAACCTTTCCAAAATTTTAGCCAATAGGGCTGTCCTCTATCGTTAATTGATAAAAAATAGTTAGGTTTTGGTCTAGGTCATACAAGGCTGACCTAGACCTGTAACGTTCAAATATCAATTAGAATATGGGATTGGCCTAGGTTGAAATTAATCAATAAATGTCAAAAAAAAAGTTTATGTTTACGTAGGTCTAAGTAAGGTGTTAAATTTATTGTAGGAGTGTGTAAGAGAAGAGGCAAAACTTAGGTAAGTGTATAGGATATGGTTATGTAGATAGCAAGTGGTGGTATAGGGGAAAAAAATCATACAAATCACCAATGGCCTACCCACCCCTTTCCTAGTTCACCCTTTAAGACATGCACTTGGAGAGATTGACACTTAATGGGTTCTTGTAAGAGAGAAAGCATCAGTAATTGATAAAGTTTGAAATATTATGTGTATACATCATGTGGGATGCATTTCTCCACCAAGACACATGGGAAATTTGAGTTTGGATTGGCATGGATGGTGTGGGATGAATTTCCTTAAGGGAATCCATAATTATTAAGTGTTCTTTTGTCAAAAAAGGAGATTCCTTACCTTTTTTTACTCTTGTACAAATGGAGGACAAATAACACTATTCCTAATTGATCACACATGTGAATTGAGATACCATTTTTGATCGCACATGGTAGTGAAAACTTTGTCTTAAGTTATTTCCATGCTTTTGACTCTAAGTACATGAAGGATGCAACTTTAAACATAGGCCACTATTCCCTCCATGTGGAGTGGGGTGAATTTCTTAGATCTCCTTATGTTTTATCTCTCTTTATTCATACATGTAAATTCTATAATAGGATCGTAATCCTTTGCATTTGTAGGCTAGAATGGGATTTAATCTTTATGTGTAAGCTTTGTAGATCCTCCTTGATATGATGTTTCCAATTTTTTGATGTGTATAATAAATATTTGTTGAAGAAGCTTTAGATAACATGTCTATTGTATGATTTATTGATATTAATAGAAGAAGTTGATTTGTGAGAGTTTTGGATTCATCATTTGGTATTAGAGCTCCATTGTGTGATGAGGAAATGAAGTTGTGGATACATCATTTTATTGGAACACAAATATATAATGAGAGGGGGGTTGAACCATTATATTGATTAACTTAGTATTTTTATTAAATTTTAATGTAGATTAAAACTATATGCAAATATCACATACACACAAATAGACACAACACTAGATATACCATAGAAAACCCAATAAGGGAAAAACCACCATGATTATAGTTGGTAGAATCTACCATTCTAATCCAACATCATAATAAATAACCTCACTAGTTATAATGTATAAGGGAACCAACCCTAAGGAGACACTGATCCCTTGCTTTAAGAGCACCTACTCTAAGGAATCACCCACTCCCTAACTGAGCACCAACTCAGCTTCTCTAATGGCACCCACCAATCAAATCTATATGGAGATACAACTCCATATTACAATATATATTCATAAGTGAATCAAATCCTTTGTTCTCTATTATAGGTATATTTTACAACTATTCATGCTCTATACTTCATCTCTCTTCTCTTCTCTATCCCTCTGGTTTTGTGTCTCTATATTTATCTAGTTGACATAATTCAATAATACCATTAGCCTCTACCTGTATCCTAGATGACATATATATAAGTAATTGATCTAGGGTTCATATCTTATCTCTATGTTCACACTTTTTTACAAAAACTTCACACTGTATTCTGGACTTAGTTCATCATCTCTTGAACAACATGTTTCCTGCTTACTGAACTCATGCACCACCACCATGATTCCTAGTCTCATTACTATTTATAACATATATTGGACTATGGAATTTATGCACATGAATATTTACATAAATTTAATCAATTAAAATAATCAATCTCATTTTTTGCATCATAATTTATGGCTTACCTATATGTTCCTACATTTGACTGTTAGCATGATCACATCTTTAAATATTGACCATTGGTCTTAAGTTTGGCACCATGATCTGATGGTCTTCATTCAAATTGATTAACTTTAAAATGCATCTATTTGATCAAGATTTGATAGGATTACATGATCTATTTGATATTTATACACTTTTTAACTTTAATGTTCTAACCTTTAAAATTCATACATTGATCTTTTTGATCCAAAATCCTACATGTCATTGGATCTCCAAAGTTGCATGAACTTTACTTCTATTTTATCATTAAACATTGTGCTCTTTATCTCATATCACTAATTCATGATCCTTTATAATGAATACACTCCATAAATTTCTTCAAACAAGATCAATATTTAACTCACCTCTATTTCATTAAATTTTGAGTACTTAATCTCGTTTGAGTGCACTCACTCTGTTGGATCTTCTTTGCACGATCAATCACTCATTGTTAGATATTCTGACAACCTCAATATTTATCTTTGCTTAAATCTTGATAATGTGACACTTGGAATTAGTGAATGCATTTTTCACATCATATTAAATTCCCAATATTGAGACACTTGTCATCCTCACATTTATCATTGACTAATTGACTTTGAACTATACCATATATTTACTATTCATGCTCCATGATTGTGACACTTATCACTAGCACATTTTCTCAGAGGTGCATTTGACAAATTGAATTTGTTACACTTTTTTAGATATTCAATGTATGATTAAGTGATAAACATTGATCTTATAACAAGCTCAAACTTTACCTTTTTCATATTTGTCCAAGTATGGGGACCATTTCAATATGCCTAGAAGGCTAACTTTGTACCTTCATATCTTTTGCTTCGCTTAACTACCTGGTCTAAAATTTGGACCATATAAATTAGGCATGATAATGAAAAAACCCATATCCTCATATATTATTGAATCATTTTCACACTTTATAAATAATTACATTAATCTAATCACTTAGATTCTTCTAACACAAAGCTAACTATGCTTAGAACTACTTAGAAGGCCAACGTTGTTCTTGCATAACTTTTGATGCACTTCATCGCATGATCTATAATTTAGTGCATAAGATCCTTTCACATAGGGGATTCCATCCATATAACCATCTAATCTAGATACCTTCATACATTCAATATATGACATCATAAAAATTCCTACTCATCTTTTTCTTGCTCTCTACAAATTTGACTATGTAGGAAAACACTGTCAAAATGCCTGGGATCCCAACTTTGCTTATACATATATTTTTTTGTGCTACATAACGTGACCTAAGATTTAGTACATATAAAATAATAACAAATATAAAAAAACCCATATGATTATTTTTTCCTAACACCTCCATGTGTGTAAATTATGACCTCATCAATATGCTTACTTGGCTTTGCTTGAACCCTTTTGCAAATTTGGCTAAGTATAAAAACTTAGTGAATTTTGTCTGAGTAGCCAACTTTGCATCCTCATATCTTCTTCTATGCTTTAGTGCATGACTTAAAATCTATCAAAAAATAAGTAGGGACTAATGTGATCACAACCATAATACTAACTCCCCTAGATTCATTCACACGTGGCAATGGTCACGTAAGTAAACTACCTATCTAGATATCTTGTCATAGACCCAAAATGTCTAGATGAACAAAATGAAGAACCAAATTAATTCCACTCATTCATAAAATAAATCCAATTATCCTTAACCTCTGATAGGATCCCTTACACTTCCTCAAATCACCATATTCAAACCTGAGCATCAATGACATCCATAATGCCAATAATATCCCTTTGACATCAATGACAATCATATTGCCAACAATATCCCCCTTTGTCATTGATGTCAAACTAAATGACCTAATATTATAATATTATATTGCTTCTCTTGTATTGATTGCATTTTCTTCTAATGAGTATGAACTACATCTATTCATAGCAAACTTGCTCCCCCTTAGGCAATGGCAGATTTTCCTAAACATAACTTGGACACATGCTCTAATATTATTTAGCATTTGTAATTTTTCTCCAAAATTTTGTAGAGATCATTTTCACTTCTTCTCCCCATTTTAAATCAATGAAAAAGGGACTCTTTCTCATTATTTGTCTAAATTTTTCTCCCCCTTTATTAAATAAAGGCATTTGTCCAAGAATATGCAATTATCAACTCATTAGAGATTTTTAAAAGTATGCATACATGAGTTGCCTTTTCTCTCTTCTACCAGGGATTAACAATAATTCTATGATACTCCCCTTGGACTCATGCCTTATCACTAATATCTATTGATGTGATGTAGGAACCACCACTCCCAACTTCTATCTCAGATACTCAAATTGTTCCTTGGGAAGAGGTATGGTGAATATGTCTATAATTTGGTCCTATGTTGGCACATATTCCATTGTGACCTCTTGATCTACAAACTTTTATATTAAGAATTGATACTTGATTTATATGTGCTTGGTTATATAATTCATCATTGGATTCTTTCATATGTTGATAGCACCTGAATTATCACAAAGAATAGAAATAGGTGATTTATACTCTGCTTTGATGTTTTTTAGTGTTTAATTCATCCACAAGACTTGAGTACAACATTCCACTTCTACCACATACTATGCTTTTGCTGTAGAAAGAGTAAATGACTCTTGATTTTTACTTCGTCAAGAAACTTGTCTATTTTCAAGTAAAATTCACCACCACTAGTGCTTATTCTATCATCCAAAATTCCTACCCATTAAACATTTATATATGCTAACAAAGTGAAGTCTTCACTTTTGAGATACCACAAGCCATAGTAAATTATGATCTTGATATATATAAAGATCCTTTTCACTGTATCTACATGTGACTCTTTAAGTTTATCTTGAAATCTTATAACCATGCACACTACTAGCATGATATCTGGTCTTGATGTAGTTAAGTATAACAAACTACCTATCATTGATCTACACATAGTCTGATTTGCATCAAGTGACTCATCTTTTTTGCTCAACTTACATCCAGTTATCATGGGAGTAGTAACTAGTTTGCTATCTTCCATTCCAAACTTCTTAAGCATTTCCTTCACATATTTGGTTTGGGATATAAACATCCCTTCATTAGTTTGTGATATTTGTAGACCAAAGAAGAAATAAATTTCTCCAAGCATAGACATCTCAAACTCACTTTGCATTTGTGTAGAATTTTTTTTGCACATTTTGTTATTGTTACCACCAAATATGATGTCATCTAAATAAAAATCAATAATCAACATATGTTCACCTTCTAATTTAAAGTACAGATTGTTGTCTGTACATCTTTTTTTGAATTACAAGTACTAGTCTTATCTTGAATACCATGCCCTATGTGCCTATTTTAGACCATATAAAGATTTGTTTATTTTGTATACATAATCTTCTTGTTATAAAATCTGAAAACCTTTAGGTTGTTCTATGTAGAGTTCCTCTTCTAGGTTTGCATTCAAGAAAGCATACTTAACATCCATTTGATAGATTTTTAATTTCTTGTAAACAAAGAATGCTAGAAACATTCTTATAACTTTCAATCTAGTAACTGGAGAAAATGTTTCCTCAAATCCTATGCCTTCAACTTGTGCATATGCTTTGCAAACCAATCTTGCCTTATTTTTTATGATAGTTTCATCATCATTGATCCTATTTCTAAAGACCCCTTTATACCTATCACATTCTTGTTTGAAGGTCTTGGAACTAATTACCAAGTTTTGTTATTTTCAATTTGGCTCAATTCTTCTTCCATGGATTTTAGCCAATTCTCATCCTTGCTAGATTCAACATAGCTCTTAGGCTCAATTTTAGACATTAGAGAAAAAATTATATTCTCCTTATTTTTCTGTAAATCTTCTCCTTATCTGAACTCATTCATTATTATTGCCAATTATTTACTCTATAGGATGTTCCTTTTGAACAAATATTGGAGGTACCTTTTAATTTTCTTTCTCATGATCTTCATTAGCCTCTTCCTCTTCAAAATCTAATTCCTCATTATATATTTCTTTATCAAGTTCTACATATTTAATGCCTTCTTCAACCTTGACATTGATGCTCTCTACAATCTTGTGTAGCCTTCTGTTGTAGCATATATAGGCTTTGATTTGGGAAGAATAACTAAGAAATATTTTTTCATCACATCTTGATTCAAAGCTTCCCAAATTTTCCTCCTTTTTCCTCATGTAGCATTTGCTTCTAGACACTCTGAAGTACTTAATAGAAGCAGGTTTTCCATACCATAGTTCATAGGGAGTTTTGTCACTATTTACCCTTAATTGAAATATGTCTAAGATGCATACTACTATTTGGACTACTCTCCAATATCCATCAAGTAACTTGGCCTCTTTTAGAATGGTTCTATCCATCTCCTTGACTATCCTATTCTTTCTTTCAACAAATACATTTTGCTATGGAGTCCTTGTTATAGAGTAACATCTTTTGATTCCATGATTATCACAGTAATCTATGAACTCATTTGAGGTGAATTCACCACCTTTATCATATCTTAAGAATTTTATTTTTCATCCAATCTCATTCTCCACCATGGCCTAAATATCTTGAATCTCTCAAATTCTTGTGAATTATCCTTTAAAAAGGTTACCCATGTCATTCTTGAGTAATTATATAAAAATAAATGAATTATCTCTTCTTTAGATCCTATTTTCTTAGTAGGACCACAAAGATCAATATTAAATAATTCTATAGGCTTTGTGGTTGCATACGCCTTTGTTTGAAATCTGACCCTTATTTGTTTGCCTAGTTGACATTCCTTGTAAGTAGTGTCTACAAGTTTGCTTATCCTAGGAATGTGTCTAACACACTTATTTGAGCTCACTTTTACTAGGTTATCAAAGTTGACATGAACCATTATTCTATGCCATAACCAAATATCATCAATCTTTCCTATCAAGCAGCTATTACCATTAACTTCAACAAGATTATAGATTTGATTTTAGTTATTTTTACCTTATGAAACTAGTCTTATAGATATCTTTAACTTGTATCCTTTTAAATTAAATGTGACCTTAAATCCATTATCACATATTTGGCTGATACTTAGTAGATTATGCTTCAATCCTTCAACATAAAGGACATCATGTGTAGGTAGTTTTCCATATATGTTCAAGGTTCCTTTACCTTTGATATTTATTGCAATGTTGTCTCCCAAGTTGATAGATCCTTTCTTAAATTTTCTCAATTTGATGAAATTGTTATTATCACCAATCATATGTTTTGAGAAACCACTATCTATTACCCACAAATTTTACTCCTTGGGATGGAGTGTAGTTTGAACAATCATAGATTGATTTTTCACTCTCCACGCATCCTTGGGTTTATTATTTGGCTTCTTTTTTTCCTTTTCAAATAATTTTGAACCTTTTTTCACACTAGGAAGCATGCCTTTCTTTTTACTTTGTGTTTTTGGTCTTAAAAAGTTTGTTCTACATTGTTTAGCTATGTGACCAAAATTATTGTAATTATAACATATTACATTTGTATCTAACAAGGGAGCAAATGAATTTTTACTTAATTTTTTTTTCATTTTAGGTGAAAATATACAATCAATAGACCTATGACCAAACTGATTATAGGTATAACAATAATGATAGAAAGATGAGGAATACCTAGTCATAACATTTTTTTGAGCAGTATGAGGATCTCTTCTTAACTCTAGCTTCTTCAAGTCTCTCACTTTTGTGTATTCATCTACATTAACTACCTTTTTATTATTATTTTCTTCAATATTATTTTCTCATTTATATTTCTTCACATCATTTGTGTTTGAGTCTATCTTTCTATCCTTGCAATATTTCTCTTTCTTTACTCTTGATTCTCCTTCTGCTTTGAAGTTATCATATAGTCTAGTAGATGTACTACTTATGGAACTTTTTCATTTTTCACAACCAAACCTTGATCTCTCTTTTGAAGGATTTTGAGAGTTGATCAATTCATAAAGAATGTCTAATCCTCATATCAACTTTAGACTTTTGTCTAGTTATTCTTTAGCTTTCTCAAGCTCTTTTTTTAAAGCCACTATCTCTACTTATAAATTCATGCACTCATTAGATTTAGATTGTAGTTTAAGTTTGACTGCATCTTCTATTATTTTAACCTCTTCAACTTGTATCTTTAGGCTAACCACCATCAGATCATATTTTTCAATACTTTTGGACATTTTCTCAATCTCCTTTTATCTAAGCTTCTTCTATTTTGAGTTTTCTTTTCTTATCTTGTCTATTTATTCTAGAGCATAGATGAGTTCAAATTATAGATCCACTTCTCCTTCTTATTCATCTGAGTCTTCAACTTATTTTTAATCCATATAATTGAATCGTATTATCATGAATAAAAATTCCTTTTTCTCAACCACAAAGGCACAATCATGGTCATCATCTGAACTTTCATACTCATCCAGTGAATCAATATCTTCTTTTATGTAAAAGCCTTTCTTTCAAATAAGTTCTTCTTCTTGGAGTAGTGAACTTTAATATTTTTACTACTCTCTTCTTTTTTAGGGTTGTCTTTTTAGTTATAAGGGCATTTAGTAACAAAATGTCCTAATTTACCATAGTTAAAACATTTGAATGGTAACTTACCTTTGTAATTTCCAAACCCTCTTCTCAATATTTTGAAAAAGTTGGCTTATTCTTCATCAATCTCCTTAGATCTAGATGTAGGTGCTTCTACCTTCACTAGTTTGGATGCTTTGAATGCAACTTCTTTCTTAAAGGTATCTATTTCTCCCATTCTCATCTCATAGGCTATGAATGTTCCATACAACTCATAAAAAATGAGTTTATCTAGATCTCTTGCTTCCTCTATTGTATATATTTTTGAGTCATAACTTGATGGTAGAGATCTTAGGACCTTTTTAAAAATGACTGAATCTTTCATCTCTTCTCCAAAGCCTCTAATTGCATTGACTATTTCATCTACTCTAAGAAGGTAGTCTGTAGTTTTCTCTTCTTCATTCATTTTAAGGTTTTCAAACTTTTCTTTGAACATTTGTAGCTTAGCCTACTTTCCCTTGTCATCACCTTCATGGATGATTTTCAATTTGTTTTAGATATCTTGTGAATTTTGACAATGCATCACTTTTACAAACTCTACATTAGACAATCCATATAAAATAGCATTCTTAGCCTTGACATTGCTCTCATAAGCTTTCTTGGTATCCTGATCAATAGGATTTGTAGTAGGAACTATATATCAATTTACAAAAGACATACATACATCAAACCCTAATGAAGATAAATATGCTTCCATTATTATGCTCCAAAATGCATAGTTCAATCCATCAAAGAGAGGTACCTTGTTTGAGGAAGATCCTTATTGACTACCCATTTGTGTTCACTATCCAAGATCTACCTAAGCTAATTAAGCTTCTTCTTAGGAACCAAGGATTTGATACCAATTATTGGAACGCAACTATATAAGAAGAGGGGGGTGAATCAATATATTGATTAACTTAGTCTTTTTCTTAAAATTTAATGTAGATTAAAACTATATGCATAGATCACATACACACAAATAGACACACCACTAGATATACTATGGAAAACCCAATAAGGGAAAAAACACCATGAAAATAGCTGATAGAATCTACCTTTGTAATCCATCCTCATAATAAATAACCTCACTAGTTACAATGTTTAAAGACACTAACCCTAAATAGATATTGATCCCTTGCTTTAAGAGCACCTACTCTAAGGAAGAACCCACTCCCTAACTAAGCACTGACTCAACTTATATAATGGCACCCACCAATCATATCTATATGGAGCTATAAATCTAGATTAAAATAAAAATTCATAAGTGAATCCAATCCTTTTTATCTATTACATTTTTGGTCTACAACTATTCATGCTTTGTGCTTCATCTCTATTCTCTTCTCTGCCCCTCTGGTTCCATGCCTCTATATTTATTAATTTGACACAATTCAATAATACCGACAACCTTTGACTATATCTTAGATTATATATATATATATATATATATATATATATACATATATATATATATACATATATATACATATATATATATATACATATACATATATATATATATACATATATATACATATACATATATATATACATACATATATATATACATACATATATATATATATATATATATATATATACATATATATATATATATATATATATATATATATACATATATATATACATATATATATATATATATATATATATATATATATATATATATATATATATATATATATATATATATATATATATATATATATATATACATACACACACACACACACACACACACACACATATATAAGTAATTGATCTAGGGTTCGTATCTCATCTCTATGTTCACAATTATTTACAAACACTTCATTCTCTATTCTAGACCCAGTTCATTATCTTCTGAACAAGTTTCTTGTGTCTTGAACTCATGCTCCACCACCATTATTCTTGGTCTCATTAATATTTATAGCATATACTAGAATCTATTTTTGATACACATGCATATTTACATGGATTTTATTGATTACAATAATCAATCTCATTATCTATATCATAATTTATGGCTTACTTACATGTTACTGCACTTGATCATTAACATGATCATATATTTAAATATAAACCATTGATCCTAAGTTTGGTGCCACAATATGATGGTCTTCATTCAAATTGATCAACTTTAAAACATGTTTGTTTGTTCAAGCTCTAATAAGATTGCGTGCTCTATTTGATATTTGTATGCTTCAAGACTTTAAAATTCTAAAATTTAAAATGCATTTGTTGATATTTTTGATCTAAGCTCTTGTGTGTTGTTGGACTCCATATTTACATCAACTTTACTTCTGTCTTATCATTAAACATCGAGCTCTTTATCTCATCTCACTACTTCTTAAGCTTTTAGAATGAATATGCTCCATCGATCTCATCAACGAAGCTCACTATTTAACTTGCCTCTATCTCATTAAATTTTAATCACTTAATCTCATATAATTTCACTAACTCTATTGGATATTATTTGCATGATCAACTGCTCACCATTAGATATTATGACAAGCTCAATCTTTATCTTTGCTTAGCTCTCAATAATGTGACACTTGGGATTAGTGCATGCCTTCTACACATTATAGTTAGTTCCCCTATTGAGACACTTGTTATCTTCACAATGATCATTGACTAATTGAGTTTGAATTGCATCATAGATTTACTGTTCAAGCTCCATGATTGTGACACTTATCACTATCACATTTACTTAGAGCTACCTTTGATAAATTGACTTTGCTATGCTTCATTGGATATTCAACGTATAAGTAAGTGTTAAAAATTGATCTTATAACAAGATAAACCTTTAAATTTTGTAGATTTGGATACGTATGGGGACCATCTTAATATGTCTAGAAGGATAAATTTGTACCTTCATATCTTTTGCTTCACTCAACTGCCTAGTCTAAAATTTGGACTATATAAACTAGGCATGATAATGAACAAACCCATAAGATCATATCTTACTGAACCCTTCACATGTGTAAGATATAATTCCATTAATATACTCACTCAAATTCTTTTTCCATAGAGTTAACTATTCTTAGAACTTCCTGAAAGGCCACCTTTATTCTTTCATAACTTTTGATGTCCTTCATCTCATGATCTGTAATTTAGTGCATAATATCCTCTCACATAGGGGATTACATCCACATAATAATCTACTATAGAAACCTTCATAGGTGCAATATATGACATCATAAAAATTCCAACTCAGCTTTTTCTTTCTATTTGTGAATTTGACTAAGTGTGGGAAAATAATGTCAAAATGCCTAGGAACCCAACTTTGCTCATGCATAGATTTTGTCACACTAAATAACATGACCTAAGATTTAGTGTATAAAAACTAGGAATAAATATTAATAAACCCATATTATAATTTTTTCCTAACACCTCTATGTGTGCAAATTTTAACCTCATCAATATACTTACTTGGCTCTATTTGAACCCTTTTGCAAATTTGGCTAAGTATAAAAACTTTGTGAATTTTGTTTGAGTATCCAAATTTACATCTTGATATCTTCTACCATGTTTTATTGCATGAATTTAAACATCATTCATAATAAACAAGGACTAATGTGATAAAAACCATATGACCAACTCCCACAGACTCATTCACATGTGGCAATGGTAACATAAGCAAACTACCTATCTAGATTTCATGTCATAGACCCAAAATGTCTAGATTAAAAAAATGAAAAACTAGATGAATTATACCCATGCACACAAACACTCCAATCATATTTGACCTATTATAGGATCCATTACACATCCTCAAATCACCATATTCAGCCATGAGCATCAATGACATCTATAATGCTAATAATCTCCCTTTTGACATCAATGACAATCATATTGCCAACACATTTGGTATCAAAACTTTGTGTTTTTAATATCAATGAGAAGTTTATTCCATTAAATAGTATCAAATATTTGTTTTTATAATCTCAATGACAAGTTTATTATATCAAAGGGCCTATATGGGTCATTTAGTCAACACTCTCATCACAATGATTGCATGAGTATGATGAATGACATTATATTGCACCATTTTTTTAATGGAGAAATCATGGCAGAGTGATAGATAATTGTGTAAAACCTTACTCTTGATAGCCATAAATTAATTAATGAAATGAGGTGTTTAAATTTAATATTTACCCTTTGAGAAATTAATTGCACCTAACATCGACATTCTAAAAATATTTTTAGGATTGGTATACTATAATTTTTTTCCTGTTTCATCTACAATATTTAAATATTTTTTGTATGAGATTAAATGTGTGTTATGACATAAAATGATAGTTTTTTTTTGTTTTAAAACTTGCACTAGTCAAAGAATTAGTGGGAAAGCATATGCAATAGTCATATGAAGTAAAAAAAATAACGTAGATTCAACAATAGAGCTGAAAAATAAAATGCAATTAATGCAATTATTGGGAATTCAAAAGTGGTGGTTTTCTATTTTATTTGACCATTTACATCTTGATTGTTCAATATTTTTTTAGAATTAATATTTTCCTTAAGGTATATGCACATGTAAAGGTTTAACCCTTAGCTAAAGCACATTATGTTGATGTTAGAAGCACCCAAAATTCATGGTTTGTACACATGGGTATTTCTTGTTTTGTTCCCTATGTCATGTCAGTAACAATGTCACAAACAATAAAATTACTACCTTAAAATTTTAAATAAAAATTTTAGAGGGAAAAGTCAATGAAAAATATATTAGAGGGCTTGTAATTGGATAGTTGGCTGTTAGTAGCATCCTTTTGGTGGCTTTAATTAAATGTGAAAAGTTTAAATTAATATGAACCCTTATGGGCCTGATCCATAAAGTGTGCTTTTATTTCCCATGTGAATAGCCATTTAATATTTATTTTTCTATATTTTCCATAAATCAATATAATTTTATAAACCCAATTATCTAAAATTATTGGGTTGTTGAGATTTGAAGTATGGAGGATCAGTGCTAAAGATTGAGTCGAGTAACACAACAATCTTAAATTAAATAAATTATATCTACTTGACCTTCCTTGATAAGATAATTTATGGGTTCAACATGAGGTCCTATGAACTCATAATGAACCCTAAAATCATTAAATCAGAATTCAACCATTACATAATATGGATAGTTACAAAAAAATAAAATAATGATGATAACCAGTTGTCTATCTATAGGCTTAAACAACTTAAATTTTTATTACATCACGTCAAGATTGAAATAAAATTTGCTAGGGATTCACCGTAAATCTCAACGTAAGTGCACACCAATTTACAAATCACCATATAAGAAGGACTCAAGGTAAATAAAATACAATTTTATAGATACATAATGACCCAATTCAAAAACAACCCAAAACCCCAATATAATTTAGTAGAACCCATATTATTTCAACTAAGAATCACCCAAAATATCTCATATAGGTAAAACAAGGTACAATGACCAAGTTTTCATGCATAATCAAAATTATCTAAACCAAATAAGGGCAAAATAGAGTATTTAATATTTTATGCAAGGAAGAAGGGAGAAAAAAATAAACCCCAATTATGTTTTAGAAAAACCCTTTTTTATTCAAGTAAAATCTACATGAATGCCTCACACAGATAAAATAGGGTAACATTGTTGTATTAAATGCTCATCCTAGAGTCTCACAACTTCATGGTGAGAATGTAATGTCTCTATAACAAATAAAACCCATGCGCATCCTTTTCAATAGAAAAATACAAAACCACCTCAAGAAAATACAACAAAAAATTACTTATAGATATCAATTATACTTATATTAGTTGTGTAAGAAGGAAGTAGGCCATGTAGAATAGGCTAAGTTTAGTGAGAGAGAGATATAGGGTTTTATGTTATGCCACCCAAAATTTCTTTGCTCCCCTAGAAACTCTTCTTTATCAAACACTTATGCCTTCCCATCCACTTGCCATTCACTTTCCTTACTTCTACCACCAACTCCTTGGGATTCCCAAAAAATTGATCAGACATCCCATAGAATGGATAGACCCACTACCAAATCATGGGCAAGCCATGCCTCATTCAATTTTTCCCCATTCATTTCTATAGAGAGAGAAATATAATTGATCGACTACTTCCCCCAAAACATTCAAAACATACTAATTAAAATTAATGTATTGATTAAATCTTCAAGGTTGAGCTAAACATTTTACTACCCAAACAACAAAATAAATCCACATGGGGTCTAGTCAAGCTTATAAAGAATTGTAGTTACCATGTTGACTAGTTAAATTAATACAAGGAAATGAGATAGTGAACTCATAAAGAGAGAGAAGGTTAGAAATAATAATGTGGGATGGGTCTAGCACTAACAGACAAACCCACCAAGGGATCAAATCAAACATGTTAATAAAGAGTGAAACATAGAAAGGAAACCATGACACAAGCAAACCATATAGAAGAACAACCTTAACAGTTTGAAATAAGGCATGAAAGACAAAAAAAAATCATAAAAGCACAAAATAGAAAATGACAACTTGTCTAATGGCTCATAATTGAAACTAAATTTATACATATCAAAAACTCATTTGACTACTCATAGAATCCCCTATCTTCCTGGTTGTTGAAAATCACCACCTATCCTAGCTTATGAATGGTACCTATAACCATCAAATATAACATCAATAGCACCTGAACAATAATTTAATAATAGATAATAATATAATTCATAACTAAGATAAAATATTAAATGCACCATATAGTTAAACATATCATTTAATGCAAAATTAGACCATAACGATCAACCTGCAGCTAAATAATCACAATATCAAAATTTATTCGTATCATACTAGTTAGTTAAAATGTAATGTAGAATCAAATATACATGATACAATAATGTTTTAATAGTCATATAATATATCAAAATGATAAGGTCATAAAAAATGAGTGATGCCTACATAGCCAATATTTAAAGCATGGCCTCATACATATATAGATCTTCACTAGGTGATGGATTATGTGTATAAAAGGGTGAAATACACTATATGCAAGGGTATACGATGATCTATATTGTAACTTGACAAATAATTCTCATGGGATTTTATTTGAGTGATTCAAACCTATAATATGACTGATCCTATGAATGATATGAAAATAGGGAAGAATAAGATAGTATATCTCAGGTGTGTAATCAATTTAATGAGATTAAATAGATACTTTCTTGGTATTTTTTAGATGATGAATGAGTATGCTTTGATTTTTATTTATACCATGAATTTTTAAAATATATCATGGAAGGGTTAAATAAAAGAAATGGGATAACCCATAGGATTTAAAATATTTAAAAATTAGATAAATTTTGAGGAATAGACACATGACAATAATCTAAACACTTTCATCAACACAAATTTCTCTGTGTAGGATGCAAGTGTCTATAAGACTAGGAAGCTACTGAGGATATGAAACTAATAGTGAATAATATATATTAGGATTTATGTATAGTGTAGGAGATTTGAATCATCAAAAATGATAGGGTCACACCATAAGATAAATATTTATGCACAATGAGATGGTGAATATGAGTCTTTTGACAATAGGATATCTATAACTGAAGGGTGGAGCTTTAATAGGTATTTTTCAAGTATACAAGACTGATAAGCTATATAAATCAGATTTTAGTATCTACATTACCACTCCCCCTAATATAATAATTAATAAGGATTAAATTAATGGTTTATAAGAAATAAATGTGTACCTAGGTGTGTACAACACACCTTTCCTTTCCTTGAGCCATTTTGAATGTTTTGTAGGTGTATGCCCTATAACCAAGAGTATGTTTCAATATAAATTAGTACATATAATATTAAATTTGTGATACAGGAGCATCTAGAAAAATAACAAAATTTTATTTTTTGAAGTGATGTATGCTTTTTATGGGTCTTTTTTTGTCCTTTTAATTACTTTGGAGTCTTTAGGAGTCAATATTTTGAGTGTTTGATTTCCTATTGGTATTTCTAGCCAAAAGTGATATTTTATATATTTAAAATTGTAAAGGACCTAGTGAGGGTTGTATTAGTGTTTTAAAGTAGAGTAAAGATGTAAAATTAATAGGTAATATCCTAGGATTCATCATGAATCATAAGTAGTGTGTTTTGAATGTATTGGAGTTTTACCTCCAAAAGTGAAAGTTTGAAAATTCAAATCCTAGACCTAAGCATAGAAGGACCATGGGATTAGTATGAAGTAAGTATGAGAGAGAATATTTGTAAAAGGTTCCAAGAGGTAATTAAAAGAGTGTTTTCCATACATATTATTCTTAAGTCCTTAAAGGTGATGAAAAATCAAGAGTCATGTTAAATGTGACTGCCACTCATATGTTGAATTGGCCATGTAAGAGAGATTTGCATAAAAGTTGCCAAGATAGTAGTAAAGATGGAATGATGAATAAAAATAAGTTGTAATGTAGGTAGAGAGAGTTATTATATTATTATTAGGATAGAGAGATCTCTGAAGATGAGAGGAATAAGAACAAATAAAGGTGAATGTACACTCTCCAAGAAGATGGCAGAGTCCATGAAAGGACTGAATATGTAATTATTGATGGTTCATGTTAATGAATAAGAGTTGTTGTGTGTATTTAATATTACATAAAAGGTATGTTGATTGTTTTTTATTATATTTTTCCCTAAAAATACCTTGAGGCTATGAACATATCACTTTTTGTGTTGGTTATAGGTCTAAGTAAGAGACTGTAGGTTACAATCAAGAAAGAGAAGGATTTAATGGAATTGATGATTGTTGGTGTAATAAAGAACATTGGTTTAATAATATAAAGTTATATAAAAATAGTTATAAGTCTCATGTTATCATTTTATGTATTCAAAAAATAAAGGATCTAAAATAAAAGCTCTTGGAGATAAAAACCCTATTGTGGACTATGATAGTCAAAGAATGTGGTGTCTTAATGTTTCTTGAAGTATTTGTATCAAAAAGATCATTTTTATAATTGAGATGGTTTGTAGGAAGATTATTATTGGTTAAATTATATATTTAATTTTTTTAATTCAAGTCTAATGGTAAATTTACAATGCACAGTCCACATGTAAGTAAACCCTGTTTGCATAGTCAAAAACCATGTTTTGCTCAATCAAAATGCAATTAAGGGGTGCATATTTGAAAAATAAGGTATATACTAAGTTATTTTAATATTTTTATGAATTTAAGAACACATGTTGATAATATTCCATTTTTATTTTGGTAACTTCTTTGAAAGTGCAAGAGATATCTAAAACTGTTACACAATCCTACAAGAGGACTCAAAGTTCTATATTTTACTTATTATAAGCCATAATATAGTTGGTTAAGGATAATTATCCATTTATAAAGGTTAAAATTATTATTATATACCTTTAAAACTTCTTAAAATAGTTTTAATTTATTTTAAACCAAAAATATGGCATTTTCACTCCTCTCAACTAAGCATAGGCTTACATGGTCCACTAGCTAGGGTTTAGAATGCTAATCCAAATATCTTTGGTTTTAACCCTAGGAAATACATGAAACTTTTTAATCAAGAATGTTTATGTATTTAAATAAGGATTAAATATTTTTTGACATGGTAAAATATGGTATGGTATGAATGTGAAGTCTAAGCAAGTGTAAGAAGGACCAGAAGGCCTAATTAGCAAGGTGGTTATAAGAGAAAGAATATCTGCATAAAGAGTTAGGCTATGAAAATTCATGGTAAGTAGTAAGAAGATAAAGGGTGACTAAATTTGGGTATATATATTTTATATGATTTACATAAAGTTCTAAATAAGGATATTTGTCAAAAAAAGGATATAAGGAAGTAGTCTGACTATTGAGCTTGAAGTGTGTAAGTGAATGTTTGAAGAGTTATGAACTTATGTGACACTAGTGAGTGAAATGAAAAGAGATGAATCAGTTAATGAAATGAGATGAGTGGATGGTTGAGATAATTATAAAGGATCTAATGATAGTGATAAATGATTCAAAGGTTCCTCTTGAATAGGGTTATGTTAGAGGGTGTTATCAAGCCTTATGACTTGTTGAAAGATTATTGATGAAAATTAAAACTTATGAAAAAAGTAAGACATTTGCAAGTTGAGATCAATGATCAAGATCAGATGTAGGTATCATGAAATTATTATTTTCTCATAGCCATCTACATCATTTTGGTATCAGAGCAAGGTAAGGTCTTTCTTTAATTCTCTTTTGAGTTACTAAAGATTTCTAAGTTGAGATAGGCAAAGAATGTCATGAAGATTACATAAAGTAAAAATGTAGAGGTATTTTGGGAAAAATGTGTGGTGAAGGTATGAATTTTTAAGGTTAGTATAAATAAATTGAATATTTATGAAAGAAGAATATAAATCCCTTAATTCCAATGTGAAGGACTTGAGACTAGTCAAGAGAGATCTAGAGAAGGTAGAGTGGAAAGAGCATTGAAGCTAAAGAGAGAGAAGAGGAAAAATCCAAGTGAGAGTCAAGAGATATAAGATAAGTCCTATATAAAGGAATAGAGAAATAAAATAAGATCTAAGAGAGGTTTAAGAGGCAAGTAGGTAAGCTTGATAAGAGATAGGTTAAAGTGAGACCTAAAAATTAAAGAAAAAGGGAGAATATGGATGTAGAAGAGGAAGTGAGAGATAAGAAAAAAGTTTGGGAAAAGTTTTAAGATGATAGAGCTCATGGTGAATCTCATGAAGGATAAATAAATCCAATGGTTTGGCTGTAATATGAGAAGAAAGTGAAGTGGCCACTATAACTACGTATGAGAGAGAAAAGACATAAGATGAATGAATTGGGAAAATAAAAGAATAAAGAGAGCATATCCCATAGACGTATTAAGGATAAAGATTTTCCAAAAGAGCAAGATGGAAGAGAAGTTGATAAAAGAGTTCTTATTGAGGATATGATGGAGAGAGAAGTGCCAAGAGAAGCACTTAAGGGAGAAGATAATAAAAAGAGGAGAATGTCGAAGAAAGGGGCATTCATTGAGACTTGTTAGTCTCTTCTTTTATATTCTAACATTGCATTTAAGTGTGTGTATATAGGTGTAAATAAAATTTGGATGAAGGTCAATAATAAGACCCTAAATATTATGAGAAATGGGTCAAGTGAAGCACCCATAAAGATGAATGAAGATGATAATGGAAGAGGACAAGTTGCAGAAGACAACATGATGACTATTGAAGATTCTCAACATGCTAAAGATTAGGTAGAAGAAGAGTTCCATGATGTTTTGACAAGCATTATAGTTGAAGAAAGAGAGGAATCTCATAAGGAAATAACCATGAAACAATCCTTAAATGGGGTAAATAAATGTTTATGACTTGAATTTGATTGTGCATATGAGAAAAAATTCTAATATATAGATTGGAAAAGTGAAGAGCAAAGTAAAATCCTCCAAGATAGTATAAGAACATGGATATGTAATGCCTAAGTGGCTCAATAAATTAGATAATGAGATGAAGAAGGTAAACATCAAGCAAGGGGTCATTTAAGCCAAGAATTCAAGTGAAAGATAAGAGAAAACAAGGAGAAAAGAAATAAAGTGTAGGTTACATCAAGTTAACATGATAGGTTATCAAATAAAGAAACATGAAGAAGGTGAGACAAGAAACCAATCTTAGTCTAATAATGTGAAAGTCAAAAAATGGGTCATGAAAAGCATGGAAAGGGTACAAAAAGATATTATTGTAGGTACACTTCAAGAGAGCATATAGAAAGAGGAAAGTTGAAAACTTAAGAAGAAAGAGGACATAGTAGAAGTATATACATACAAAGGGATGAAGATGTGTCTGAGTAGCCAAATGAATATGCAAGATCAAGAGTGTGAAAAGAGAACAAGCCAATGGAAAGGTAAGAAGGTTATTTATGATAAGTATGATGATGATCTTTTTAAATCAATGAATGAGGTCATGGAAAGAGACTACAAAGCATGAAAAAGAATGTCAATAGGTACAATTGGGAATAAATGTGAGAGTTCAAATGCAAACAGAGGTCAAGTATTGATGGAGAAAGAGGAATTATTGAAGAATTAATAAGTAATGACTACACATGTTGATATAAAATAGAATTTTGAAGAAGATGAAGGGAAGTAGGGTCCTAAATTTGATATGGATTATGAAGAGATAATTTATCTCATGTTGAAAGAGGAATTAGAGATGATATATAAGTTATTAAGTCCATTAAAAGGGTTTCATGTAGGTGAATAACATCATGATAACCTCATGAGTGAGTTCAAATAAAATTCAAATGAGGAAAAGTTTAATGGCACAAGTGCTAACAACCATGAAGATACTGACAACACTCTTGAATAAGGAATATAAAGCATGGATGATATGGATAGTGTAGGTATGGAGTAGAAATAAGAGGTTTTACTTCATAATCAAATGAGGAATAGAGGGGATGAGCCACAATAGCTCATGATCAAGCATGGAAAAAATAAACAAGTGTATCCAAGACAAGGTAGGAATATGACTAGTTTGCATGATGATATTGTAGTAGAGCTGGATGAACTAAGGAATGAGGAAGGTAGTGGAACAAGTTTCCAAGAATAATTTCTAAAATTCAAGTTTATTGAAGAGGATAAACATGTGGATGTAGAGACAAATGAAACTAAGAGAACACTCAAATCAAACATACAAGCTCTAGGAGCTAGTGAAGAGGCAATTTGGTCTCATGACACTAGTAAAATGTACATGGAGGATGTTGTTTGTTTAGGTGTAGCTGAAGAAAAGGATGAAAAAGAGTATGATAACCATGACTTTATTAAAAATGAAATGGAAGCATGGATGCTTGTAGTAGAGAAATAATTATTGAAAATAAAGTGGAAGAAGAAAGAAAGGAATATATTAATGAATACTAAGCAAGATAGAATTGAGAAATATGGACCTAGGAAAGACAAAGAGGAATGTGAAAAATAAAGATAAAGAAATAATAATTGGAAGAAGAGAAAGAAGAATTTTGTGTTGGCATTCAATTTTGTCCCTGCTGGGGAGTATGATCTAGGAGTATATAGAAAACAAACACTATTTAGTTTTTGAAGTGATATATACTTATTAGGGGTCTTGTTTGGTCCTTTGAAGTAATTTGGAGTCTTTAGGAGTCATCATTTTGAGTGTTTGAGGTCCTAATGGCATTTCCTTCCAAAAGTGATATTTTGAATATTTGAAATTATAAAGGAGCTAGTGAGGGTTGTGATTAATGTTTTCAAGTAGAGTAAATGATTTAAAATGAATATGTAATATCATAGGATTAATCATGAATCATAATGAGTGTGTTTTTAATGTATTATATTTTTCCCTCCAAAAGTGAAAGTTTGAAAATTCAAATCCTAGACTTAAGTATAGAAGGACCATGGGCATAGTATGAAGTGAGTAAGAGACATAATGTTTGTAAAATGGTCTAATAGGTCATGAAAAAAGTGTTTTTAAGACATATTATTCTTAATTCCTTAAAGGTGATGAAAAATCAAGAGTCGTGTTAAAGTGTAATTGCCACTCATACATTGAGTTGGTCATGTAAGAGAGCTTTGCATAAAAGTTACCAAGATAGTAGGAAAGATGGCATGATGAAATAAAAATAATTTTTACTTTAGGTAGAGAGAGTGATTAAATTAGGATGAGGAGAGAGAGAGAGATAGTGATATAGATATCTCTAAAAATGAGAGGAAAAAGAACAAAGAAAGGAGAATGTACACTCTCTAAGAAGATGACAGAGTCCATAAAAGGACTGAATATGTAATTTTTGATGGTTCATGTTAATCAATAAGATTTTTTTTATGTGTTTAATTTTACATAAAATTTATATGGATTATTTTTCTTATATTTTTCCCTAAAAAATCCTTGAGGCTATAAACATATCACTTGTTGTGTTGGTTACAAGTTTCAGTAAGAGACTGTAGGTTACAATCAAGAAAGAGAAGGATTTAATGGAGTTGATGATTTTTGGTGTAATAAAGAACATTAGTTTAATCATATAAATGTATATATAAATAATTATAAGTCTCAAATTATCATTTTATGTATTCAAAAAAGAAAGGACCTAAAATAAATTCTCTTGGAGATGAAAACCTTGTTGTGGACTATAATAATCAAAAAATGTGGTGTCTTAATGTTTCTTGAAGTATTTGTACCAAGAAGATCATTTTTATACTTGAGATGGTATGTAGGAAGAGTATTATTAGTTAAATTATATATTTTAAGGTTTGGATTCAAGTATAATTGCAAATGAAATGTATAATACATAGTTCACATGTAAGTAAACCATATTTGGATAGTTAGAAACCTTATTTTGCTCAGTCAGAATGTAATGGAGTGTATATTTGAAAAAAAGGTAGTTACTAAGTTATTTAATTATTATTATTAATGGGAGGATAAAAATTCTTGATAATAGTCCATTATGAGTTTGGGAACTTCTTTGAAATTTTAAGATATCTCTAAAACTATTAACACAGTTCTACAAGAGGACTCAAAGTTTTGTATTTTGCTTATTATAAGCCATAATAAGATTGGTTAAGGATAATTATCCATTTAGAAAGATTAATTTTTTTATTAAATAACTTGGAAATTTATTATAATAGTATGAAGTTATTATAAACCAAACATATGGCATTTTCACTCCTCTCGGCTAAGCACAAGCTTAGATAGTCCACTACTAGCGTTTAGATTGAAAATCCAAATATCTTTGGTTTTAGCCCTAGTAAATCCATGAAAATTTGTAATAAAGAATTTTTGGGTATTTATAAAAGAATTCAAGAGTTTTTTACCTGGTACAATATGATCTGGTATGATTTTTAAGTCTAAGTAAGTGTAAAAGGGCTAGAAGGCCTAATTGACAAGGTGGTTACAAGAGAAAGAGTATCTGCATAAAAAGTTAGGTTATAAAACTTCATGGGAAACATTAAGAAGATAAAGGGTGAATAAATATGGTTTATATCATTTATATAAAATTCTAACTAAGGATATTTGTGAAAATAGTCTATAAGGAAGTAGTCTCACTATTGAGCTTGAGGTGTGTAAGTGAATGGTTGAAGATTTATGAACTTATGTGACACTAGTGAGTTAGTGAAATGAAAGGAGATGACTTTATGAGTGAGATAATTATGGAGGATCTAATGATATTGAAAAATAATTCAAAGTTTCCTCTTGAATAGGATCATGCTAGAGGGTGCTATCAAGCCTAGTGAGTTGTTGAAAGACTATTGATGAAAATTAGAACTTATGGACATAGTAAGACATTTGAAAGTTGAGATAAATGATCAATATTAGAGATAAGGATGGTGAAATTATGGTTTTTTCATAACCCTCGACATCAATTTGACATGATTTAAATGCTTGAAAAGAAATAGAGTAAGGAAGGAGTACACATGTGTGTCAATGCAACCATGTTTCCCCTTAGTAATTCGACTTAGTAAAGATGATTCCTTATAAATCATTAGAGCTAAGAGAGGTTCAAAACTAACCTTGGATATTTTTAGAGGTATACTAGAAGGTAATTATGCCCCCAATTTGATGTAAGGATGGGTTTTGATATGGCCATTGAGATCATTGAATCTCAATCCCAAAATTCAAGTGAAAGTACAATAAAATCCAAGTTAAGTGGTATAAAAATCTCAACACAAAAAGTGGAAGTAGTGTAAGGCCATTGAGGGTGTTGAATATAAACCATACTATTAGAAGGAACCAACTTATATAGATAGGAAAGGCTCAAATAGTGCTTCTTAGTGATAATGGTACTCCTTCGTAAATATGTTCAAATAAGTTTGAATATGTATTTGCAAATTTTTTTACACTTGAATGATATAAGCACCTTTAATGTGTCTAAATATGAAGTATTTATAAAATTTAACGTCTAATTTGTAACTTTGTAAAATATTTATCATAAATATGAAAAATTATTTCTCAAATTTGTAAAAATCAACATAATGTATATATGATTCTTACCCAAGTGTATATCTGGATCACATAAACTATAATAAAACTATGAAAATTATATAAGTGTGGATTTCATGTATCTATGACATCAACCCACCAATATGCCCCAAGGGGAATCAAAATCTAGTAATTTGTTTACCTCAAAAGGATAATATAACTATATAGTCTATTTATGAATCATGTAGCATGTAAGATTAACATGTCTAAGTAGATATATCAATGAAGATCATAGAATGTGATCACAACAAGACCTAAGATGAATGATATGGATCATGAAAAAATATATAAAATAAATGTACAAAATTAACAAAAAATAAAGTACATGCATGAGCATTCAATGTCATGTAAAATGGGTCTAAAGAGACTATGAACAAGGGGCATATTCAAATTCCAAACACTCAAATGAATGGCATATTAAAATGTCCAAGTATTAGAATAAAGAAACATGCAATGGAAAAGGGACAAACAAACAAGAAACATATTCAAAATATCCACAAATAAGATAATATTAAGCAATAAAAAGACACTCAAATAAGTGGCAATGAAGTATAAGTAACAAGCATAATAATATCATATTAGTCCCTACATGTGTATTAACAAAAATAGTCATCTAACATAGCATGTCAATTACATTGTGAAATATGTAAACATGAGTATAGGCATGTGTAATAATTATTATATAATCTCAACATGATAATGTAAATATGATCATAAAATAATACAACTTGTATCAGTCATGATCAAGGAAGTTGATTCCCCCAATGTAGTGTATTACGTGGGAAGAGGAAATGTCTAACATCTATATGTGCATGTATCATGGGTTGGTATATGATTGTATCACAATAAATTATGCATGAAAAATTATGTGTATCTATAAATAAAATTATATGCTATATACTACAACCAAGTAAACAACATAGATGTTAAGAAGTTAGTAAACATGTGAATGCTCAATATTTTTCTATTTTTTAGTTTATGTTAATGTTTTTCAATTTTATTGAATATTTTAGTTTTTTGAATTTTTGGAATGTTTATTCCAAGAATTCTTCATCCTAAAAGAGGATAGGACCACCTAATAATCCCTTTTCTTAACACCGATATTTATACTAAGCTATTGTTACCTCTTCAATGTTTGATTATATTTGTTCACCTAGAATAGTTGGTATTGGTTTATTACCATATCCTCTATGGGGTATGTGAACCTATTTATCCTCAAAAGGAAACTTAATGAACATATTGGTATTATCCAATATTGTATTCATATCGGTCAACTAATACTTCCCGAAATGAAATGTGAAACATAGTTCAGAGTCTAAGACCCATATACTTACAAGGGATACTTTTGGTCCACATTTAATAAGTAATTGAATGTATCCATGATATTATCCTTTATCATATGTTTGAACTACTGTAAACAATAAATGATACAAACTATATCCCAATTATTAATATCAACCTTGAGATACTCATAATAGGTTACACTAATTTTTGTAATAATGGTTAGATCCTCTTCTCAAGGATGCTTTTTGGCATACCCATATGTGTTTTGAAATTGTGAATTATTCAAAATCAATGATATTTTTTGTTGCTATGGTATAATATTTATAATACCTTCATTTTTTTACTTCTATTTTGAATTTTTAATGCCTCACAATGATATATATCATGGCCTATAATTCTATGATAATTTTAGTATTTTAATCCTTCTGTGTGAACAACCCTACTCCCTGACATTTGTCTCTTAAGAGGTAAAGATATCATATTTTTATCAGGTAACATAGAAAGTATTATATGTATATAATCTTATTTTAATGTGACTTATAAAATCTATTGTGGAGACTTATGTGAATATTCCACATTATTAACATGATATATTTACATTTATCCCTCATAAGATTGGATTAAAGTTGTTAATAAAGAGGGATGGATTGAATAACAAGCATTGACACATTCATCAGTTACATTTATCTTTCCATTATTTTTATTAGGTGTTGTATATTTTGGAGATGGAGTTAACTTATATGTATTAGGACCTATAGGTGTGATTAGGTATATTCAAGTGGATAAACATTTAGTGTTTGCAAGTGTTCATTTATCATATCATGAGGTATATCATTATCACTATCATAATAATCTTAAATATTATCATCTTGTTGTTTAGTATTGACCAATAAAGTAAGCTCAAATGTTTAATCTTCTTGTTATTTTAATATCATTGGTTCCTTTGGTAAGGGTTTTTATTCTAGATGTGCATAAATGCACACCTCATTGCTTGTTGCCTTATGAGTATCTTGAGGTGAATGAGTTATGTTTCCTGATTCTACCATATCATAAGTTGGTATAATTTCAAGTGGAATATATTATTTTAGTGGTACTAGCTTAGGAATATCCTCTGCATCATAATGTATCATTTTTGAAAAATTTAAGGGTTCATGATATACAATAATTATCCAAAAGGTCCCATTGTGTATGAATTTGACACATAAATTTAATGTATATGGGACAAATTCCATTATTATATTTGAGGTCTACCAAATAGTAAGTTATAATAAAATTATTGAGACATTACTTGGAATGTTTTTGGTAATGATGTTGGTCCTAATGTTATATCTAATATGGTTTGACGAATTGGTGGGATACATGAATGATCAAACCTTTTGATATACATCTATTATTTTTGAATAATATTGGTACTAATGCCCATTATTTTAATATTCTTTTTCTATAAATATTTATGCTAGATCCATTATTAATTAGCACTATTTTGATTCCTTTATTATGTATAGTAATTTTTATGAATAGAGGCAAGTACTGGTTAATAATATCTTTTGATGGTAATTATTTTGGATTGAAAGTGATTAAAATTGTATTATTTTTTAGGTCTTTCATAATATCTTCAAAGTAAGTTGGTTCTATATCACTCGATACTTAGTTTTCATGCAAGGATTAATGTAATATATAGTTGTGGATAGTTGATTGTTTTAAAAGCTTTATGATTGAAATTTTTGCATGTTTATTGCTAAATTGGTCAACAAGACCATACCCTTTATATTTGATTACTAATTTAGGCTTAGGAGGAACCTAATGTATATTAACATGTGGCATATGAATAGAGGAAAGTATTGGTTAATGTTATCTTTTAATGGTAATTATTTTGGATCAAAAGTGATGAAATTTGTATTATCTTTTAGGTATTGCATAATATCTACAAAATAAGTTGGTTTTATATCACTCGATACTTATAATTCATGAAAGGCTTAATATAATATATACTTGTGGGTAGTTTATTGTTTTCAAATATCTATTATTCAAATTTTAACATGTTTATTGCTCAATTGGTCGATAAATACATACCCTTTATATGTGATTACTAATTTAAGTTTAGGAAGAACCTAATGTATATTAACATGTGGTAGGATAGGTTGGACACCCTTAAATTTTCATGTAGTGAAAATGTGGATTGTAGAATCTAATATAATCTATGGGAGAATATGGGATCAAGATGGTAGATGTCATTCAAATGGGATCTAGGAGGAAGTAAGGGTTGAGATCATGCACATTGACACTTGGATACCTATTCTATATTATTTCAAAAGGAGTTTTAAAGATAAATTTGGATTTTATTTTTTATAAGTCACTCCCTTTGATTTGAGAATTTTTTTAAAACCATTTGATTATGTATTTTATTGATTTAGAAATACATGGAAAATAATAAGTAATAAAAACCATCATATAGTGGTCAATGAAGTATTTATTAGGTATATACATATTGAGTAAAAATGAGTCTTTTATAATAAATGTAAATGTATTTTTTAACATATTTACAGTTCACAAATCATAAATTATGAAACCATGAGTCAAACTAAGGTTTACATAAGGAGACATAGAGGTTGGGTTCACCAAATGTTTAACCTTTTTAAGATGTTGTTGCTTAGCATTAAAGGGTAGACTAACCTATACACAAGGATGAATAAAACTATTCTAGAGTAGGCCAATTAATTGAAAACTTAGATACAATGAATATTCTAAATTAAAATGTTGAGTTAAGTGGGTAAGTGCATGGAATTGGGGGGACAAAAGGGGGTCTTATGTGGACATGTTTTTCCTGAAAAACATGAAACCTCAACTTGTCTTGATTATTTGAGATATATACACTCACAATTTGAATATGGCATAGGAAGATGAATTGTAGCATTTCAAGTCTCGTTTCCAAATTAATATTTATTTTTGAAATGGTTAAGTATAATTAGGTCAAATATAAAAAATTCAAAGAGGTGGTACTATTTTTTAGAAAAATCATACTACATAGTTGTTTGTGCACCCCACCATTTTTTAGCATCATTTGATTTTTATTTAGACCCCTTGGTATAAAGATGAGTATGATCATCTAGTGTGAAAACTATTTTTTTAAAAATTAATTAATATATATATATATATATATATATATATACACATATACATATACATATACATATACATATATATATACATATACATATATATATATATATATATATATATATATATACATATATATATATATATATACATATATACATATATATATATACATATATATATATATACATATACATATATATATATATATATGTATATATATACATATACATATATATATATATATATATATATATATGTATATATATACATATATATATACATATATGTATATATACATATATATATGTATATATATGTATGTATATGTATATATATATGTATATGTATATATATATATATGTATATATATATATATATGTATATATATATATATATATATATATATATATATATGTATATATATATATATATATATATATATACATACATATATACATTTAAATTTAAGCATTAGTCAATTGGGGTAATTAGTGATGTGATTTGGGAAAATTTAAGCCCTATGAACCTAATTATTAGTATAAATTATGTTAATTAGGGATAAAAAAATTATTTAAGGGTTTAAATATTTTATTATTTAGGGTTTAGGGTTTGAGGTATATGGTTTAGGGCCTAGGGTTTAAGGTATATGGTATAAGGTCTAATAATGAAGGCATTTAGGAATAATTTGAGATCTTTGAACCTACTTGTGACTATAGAATATGATTTTAGGCACAATTATGCCTGATGTCATCATAACTTAAGCTATTTAGTCAATTGTGACAATAAGTGATGTGATTTGATATAAATTGAGCCCTATGAAAATAATTATTACTCTAAAGAATGTTAATTAGGGATAAATTGACTGATTTAGAATTTAGGATTTATGATGTAAGATTTAGTGTTTAGGGCTTAGGGTATATCATAAAATATTTAGGTTTTAGGGTATATGGACCAATCATGAAGGCAACTGGGGCCAATTTGAGCTCGTTGAACCTATTTATGACTACAAAATGTGATTTTAGGCCGAGTTAGCCCCAATATCATCACAGATCGAACCAATTAGTCAATTGGAGAAATCAATGATGTAATATGGGCCAAATTGAACCACATGAACCTAAATTTTACCCTAAAGGATGTTAATTTGGCTAATCTATTAGTTTAATGTTTAGGATTTAGGGCTTAGGTTTTAAGGTATAGGGTTTCAGGTATAGGGTCCAATTTCAAAGATAATTGGGGATAATTTAATCTTATTTAACCTATTTATGACTATGTAATATTATTTTGGGATCAATTATCCCCCATATCATTATATATTGAGTTAATTAGTCAATTGGGGAGATTAGTGATTTAATTTTGGCCAGATTGAGTCTTATGAACCTAATTCTTAGTCTAAATGATGTTAATTAGGGCTAAAATGATTGGTTTAGGGATTAAAGAGTTTATGATTTAGGTTTTAGGTCTTAGGGTTTAAGGTATATGGTTTATGGTATAGGGTCTAATCATAATGGAAATTGGGGCCAGTTTGAGCTCGTTAATTCTAGTTATGACTATAGAATGTGATTTTAGACATAATTATCCCTAATGTCATCATAGATTGAGCCAATTAGTTAATTTGGGAAATAAATGATGTAACTTAGGCTAAATTTATCCCTATGAAATTATTTTTTACTAGAAAAGATGCTAATTAGGTCTAAATCAATTGATTTAGGGTTTAGGATTTAATGCTTAGGGTATAGGGTATAACGTTTAGGTTTGAGGGTATAGGGTCCAATCGTGAAGGTAATTGGGGATAATTTGAGCTCATTAAACCTTTTTTTGACTAAAATGTGAGTTTGGGCTTAATTATCCTGAATGCCATCATAAATTGAGCCAATTAGTCAATTAGGGTAATTAGTGATATAATTTGGCCTATTTAGAGCATTGTCAAACCTAATTATTACTCTAAAATATGTTAATTTAGGCTAAATTGGTTGGTTTAGGGGTTAAATTTTAGGATTTAAGGTTTAAGGCATATTATTTAAGGTATAGGGTTTAGGGTCTAATGTATAGTGTTTAATGGCAAAGGCAATTGGTGATAATTTGAGCTTATTCAACCTATTTATGACTACAAACATGATTTTGGGATCAATTATCCCTAATATCATCACATATTGAGATAATTATTCAATTTATGAAATTAATGATGTAATTTGAGCTAAATTGAGCCATATGAACTTAAATCTTAGTCTACATGATGTTAGGGCTAAAACAATTAGTTTAGGGTTTAAAGAGTTTACAATTTAGGGCTTAGGGTTTAAGGTATATGGTTTATGGTTTATAGTTTAAGTTCCAATAACGAAGGAAATTAGGGATAATTTTAGCTTTTAAAACCTATTTATGACTATAAAATATGATTTTGGTCACAATTAGCCCCAATGTCATCACATGGTGAGCTAATTACTTAATTAGGGCAATAAGTGATGATATTTGTGCTGAGTTGAGCCATATGAAACTAATTATTATTATTATTATTATTATTATTATTATTATTATTATTATTATTATTATTATTATTATTATTATTATTATTATTATTATTATTACTATTATTATTATTATTATTATTATTATTATTATTATTATTATTATTATTATTATTATGTTAATTAGGTATAAATCATTTTATTTAGGGTTTATAATTTATAGTTTAGGGTTTAGTGCTTAGGGTATAGGAAATAAGGTTTAGGTTTTAGGCTATAGAGTTAAATCACAAAGGCAATTGGGGACAATTTGGGCTCATTAAAAATATTTATGACTACAAGATGTGATTTTAAGGGATGTGATTTTTGGATAAAATAAACCCAATTTCATCATAAATTGAATCAATTAGTCAAATTTGGAAATTAGTGATGTGATTTGGGCCAAATTGAGCCTTATGAACCTAATTCTCACTCTAAAGTATGTTAATTTGGGCTAAATCGATTGGTTTAGGGTTTATGATTTAGGGTTTAAGGTTTAGGGCATAGGGTTTAAGGTATAGGGTTTATGGTTTAGGTACTAATCATAATGGAAAAGAGTTTATAACTAGATATTAATCGATAGGGTTGGTTGATTAATCAAGAATAACTAACAAAGAAAACAATACTTAAATTTATCAAAATTTGGTACAAATATCCGTGATCCATGAAATGAAAGAAGTGAGGTGTGTGTTTTATCCATGGGATTATTTTTAGAAATGTATCACATAATTTTAATCATTATTTGTATAATTTTATGCATTATATGGTTCTTATATTCATTAAGGTCTCGTCATGCATTTATCCTAGAGTGTATACTTTACGAGTGTAGAGGGAATTGGGTGGGATAAAATTGTGGGAATTTATGAGAGACGTTATCATACCTACATCCATTGATTCAACCTTCATACCTCCTATGATGTCTCCCTAAAATATTTAAACCCTAAAATATGGTTAAGTTTGAAACCCTAAAACCCTAGAATCTGACTAAGTCTAAAATATGATAGGATCTTCCAAAACCTAGAATTTCCATTATAGCTCTTAGAAATATGAAACCACTCTCAAACATCCTAAAAGTGTATAAATAAAATATAACTTAAATTATAATTTTACATTTAGATATGGATATTTAGTTTTTTATACAAAACTAAATGTCTCTATCAAAATGTAAACTTATACTTAAATGTTTATTTTATTTATATACCATGCATGCCAATCTAATACTAAATTGTTTCATGTACAAAATTTTATAAAAAAAATAATACATACACAATTATAAAGACTAAAATCATGTGTGTGGTTGTAAAGACTAAAACCATGTATGTAGTTCTAAAGACTAAAACTATGTATGTGGTTCTAAAGACTAAAACTGGGTACATAGTTCTAAATACTAAAACTACATATGAATTTATAAATATTAAAACTACATATATAGTTTTAAACACTAAAAATACATATGTGGTCCTTGCTCGGTAATTACTGAGCCTATGTGCCAAGATCATGTACATACTTTTTTAAACCATGTATAGAAATGTTGAAATCCATTTGAAAACAAAATGTGTCCACTTTTTTGCCCCACAACTCCATGCACTTACCCATGTTAAATATATAAAATCAAAACATTAATTTGATTGCATAAAAATAAATAAGAGATAATAATTATCTTATCTTCAAATATAAAGGTATATCTAAGAAGTTTAGGGGAGAAACAAGCAGGGATAAGATAAAGATCCAGTTGACAAATTCTAGAAATATTATTTATAGAGGCTTGGAAAATTGTGTTAGCCTTGAGAGACTTGAATCAATGTTTTTTTTTTTTTTTAAAGAAAAGGGGTAAAAATTTATTCAATCAAAACCAAATTACAGAGATAAGGCCAAAGGCCCACCACAAAACTACATATTCCTATCCTCAAGTAAAAGCTTATCAAAAATCCCATGATAATCCAAAGGAAGCTCATCCCTTCCACTAATATCCCAGCTATCCTCATTTTCAGTAGCCCATTTTTCCAAACAATCAACAACTCTATTCCATTTGTGAGGGATATGATGAAAGGAAACCAAATCCAAGGAAGTACACACACTTAAAATTTGTCTAGCCAGAGAGGCTAATTTCCAGTTAACATTCTCCAAACTCTAGTTATTCAGCATGTCAACAACAATTTGAGAGTCAGACTCACATATGATCTTTTTCCAGCGTAAAGAACATCCTCTCTCAATAGTAGTCTTAATAACAAGGGTGTCTATCAAATTATTTGAGTGTTGGCCCTTGTAGATAGAGAAGAGGAAAACTACCTCCCCATCATTACTTCTACCTATCGCCCCAATACCAACATGACCTAGATTCCCCCAAGAGGATCCATCTGTGTTAATCTTCAAGATCCCAGCCGAGTGAGGAGTCCATCATCTAGTCCTACAAATGCGTTGCTTATCATGGCAAGGCCTTTTCCTAAGAATATCTCCCTAGTTAGCGCAGTCTAGGTTCAAATTCCTCACAATAGCTTGATCACTAGGATCAATACTTTTAGACATATCACATTTTGCCAGGATAGTCTCCTGAAGCCTATTAAGAATCTTCCTCCACAACTGAAGGCTATCCAACTTAGAGTCACAAAAAAATCTATGATTCCTTTCCAACCAAAGATTCCAAAGAATAAAGACCAGTCCAACCATCCAGGTAATCTTCAAGAAGGAAGTCTTTGCTGGAGCTTTGCCCAAGCTTTCCCAAAAGTCACTGAGAGAAGTGGCATGAATACACCCATGACTCCAAGCCTCCCACCATCTATGCCATATATCCCTCAAGAAAGGGAAAAGAAAAAATAGGTGAGAGGTACACTCTTCATTGTGTGTGCATAAGAAGCAAACAGAGGGCCCCTAAAAGCCTCTTTTGTGAAGATTCTCCCAAGTGAGACATTTCTTCTGAACTAATAACCATAATAAAAAATTACATTTAGGCCAAGAGAAGTTATTCCAAACCTTCTTCCACCAGTGCACTTCATCAGTACCATGTATATTCCTGTCAAGTATAGCGTATCCTTGAGCCAATCCTTGAGCCATAGAGAATTTACCTGTTGGGCTAGGACCCCAAGCCAAAACATCTCTACCAATGAGAGAGCTACAAAACCTATCCTCCAACACATGTGAAAGAAGAGCACAGTCCTCCTCAGTGCCACCAGTGGGCCACTCTTGAGGATCCTTCCAGCATGTCACCTCCACCTGACCCAAGTGCTTAACAGTCTTAAAATGCTCCACCTTACACCAGCCAGCATTAGTAAAAGTGTGGCAAAGAGGCTGGAGCTGAGGAAAGCTAGAAATCATGGGTGGGTGGCCATCCCAAGATTCATGCCAAAATAGAGCATCTGAGCCGCTATTACAAATCCAAAAAATCCCCTCCTTAATTAGCTGCACTCCCTTCTTAAGGGTATTCCAAACACAAGATCCTTTACCCAACAAATCTAGCCATGAAACCTCTGATCAATCCACACCAAGAAAATACTTGTGAGTAAGAATCTTGGCCCAATCTAACTGTTGATTAGTACACCACCTCCAGTACAGCTTAGCAGCTAGGGCCATGACAACAAATGCCATAGACCTAAGCCCAAGGCCACCATCATGCTTTGGCCTACAAACATACTCCCACTAAACAAGACTCCACTTTGAAGAGAGGAGTGTACCAGACCAGAAAAACTTCTGTGATAAAGCATCAAAATCCCTCACAAAACTGGAAGGAGGAACTTGTACACAACACCTATAAATAGGAAGAGACTGCATCACCGTCTTAAGAAGAACTAGTCTCCTAGAAGAAGAAAGCCACCTAAGAGTCCAGTGCTTAACTTTGCTAAGGAATTTGTCCAAGATTCCTTGCCAATACACACGATACTAAGATCCAAAAAACAAGGGAACCCCAAGATATATCATGGGGAGAGAACCAATCTAAAATCTAAGGATCCTGGCAATCCTAATTTGAATAGGCTAAGGGGTATTGAATAAATAGATGGAATATTTGTCATCATTAATACATTGACCTGAAGCCTTCAAATAGATGTCTAAAACCTGCCTAAAGTTCCCAGCTTCACTAGTTATGGCAATACCCATCAATGCGGTATCATCCACAAACTGAAGGTGAGAATAGGGAGGAAGAGAGTTGTTCCATCTCCAACCATAAATAATACCCCATCCCACTTGAGACTTAACAAATCTTCCAAGACCCTCTGCCATTAAAATGAATAAATAAGGAGACAGAGGGTCTCCTTGCCGAAGCCCCTGAGAAGCCCTGAACAAATCAAAAGGTTCCCCATTTACAAGAATGGAAAAGGAAGAAGAGGTCACACAGCTTAGGATCCAATTCACCCACTCCTCAGCAAAGCCAAACACCAAGAGAATGCTCTATAAGAATTCCCAGCTCACCCAATCATAAGCTTTAGCCATGTCGAGTTTTATAAACATAGCCCTCTCCTTAGAGTTATCCATCAAATGAATCTCTTCCATTGCCACCACTACACCATCCAAAATTTGTCTTCCTTCAACAAAACCCACTTGATCCATAGAGATCAAAGTGATAAGAAGAGGCTTAAGTCTCTCTGCAATCAGCTTAGTAATGATCTTATAGACAACATTACATAGCACAATAGGTCTGAATTGAGTCAACTGATTAGCTCCCTCCTTCTTAGGAATGAGCACCAAGAAAGTAGAATTCATGGACTTGAGCATCTATTTATTCTGATGAGATTCTTGAACCACCTCAAGGAGATCAAACTTTATTATTTCCCAGAATTCTTGAAAAAACTCAATCGAAAACCCATCAGGGCTGGGAGCCTTACCAATTTTCATGTTAAACACCACCCCCTCCACCTCAGATAGTGAAATAGTCCATAAGATAGCTTCATTCATTTCTATAGAGACCAGGTGAGGAATGCAATCCAAGATCACCCTCTCTTCATCCCTAGAAACAAGGTCCTCCTTAGAAAAGAGATTTGAAAAATAGTTAACCGCAACCCTGGAAATATCAACATTGGAAGAGAGATGTTCCCCTTCAGGCGAGATCAAAGAGGAGACAGAATTTCCTTGTCTCTGAGCCTTGACCAAATTATGAAAGAATGTAGTGTTCCTATCACCCTCCTAAATCCAATCAATCTGAGATTTTTGCTTCCAAAAGATCTCCTCCCGAAGTTCCCACTCTTCTAATCCTTTAAGAGCCAAAGACTCAGCTTCATTGAGGTCCAGGGTCCTCCCTTGATCCCGAATCAACCGAGTTATGTTGTCTAACTTATTCTGAGAAGTAATCCTCTGAGCCTGTAGGTTTCCAAAATAATTTTTATTCCACTTCTTACGCCTGTACTTCACATGCTGAAGTCTCTTATAGAAAGTAAACATTGCCATTCCATGAGCAGGCAACCCCTCACACCACCACCCTTCCATAAGGTCCTGCAAAGAATGATCTCTTAACCACATTAACTAAAATTTAAAAGATGGATTTTAGGATACCCCATAAGCTGTAACTGAGAGCTTGATAGGCCAAGATCAGAGCCTCTCCAATCAAGAATTTTAGAACTGGTAATCAACCTGTCATTCATCCAATAACATGAAACTAAAAATCTATCGAGCCTTTCAGAGATAGCCTCGATACCACATCTCCTATTATTCCATGTAAAGATACCATTATTTGGCTTCACATCAATGAGGTTTAAGGAATCTATCATATCCTTGAAAAGAAATGCAGAGGGTTCCAACATGGCAACTCCACCCCATTTTCCCTCTAAACTGATAACATAATTAAAATCACCAGCCAAAATCCATGGGAGATATGGGTCTAAGGCTTAGATGTAGCTAATATGAGCCCAAAGATTTTACTTGCCTATAATATCAATAGGAGCATAAATATTAGATAGAAGGCACCTTTCCCCAGTAGCCAAACAAGTTGCAACCAAAGAGATAGAGGATCGACTATAAATCCACCATAAGGGGATAACTTTCCTCGAGTTCCAAAAGCAAGCGACTCCCCCTGAACTATTCTAAGCTCCCACCCCCTACCAATTGCCCTGGGGCCAGATGCAAGAAGCACAACTTTCCAAACCATCCACTATAAGCTTAGTTTCCTGGATAAAAACCACATTAGGTAACTGAGAATCAATTAATCTATGAACAACCTTTTGTCTAGGGATGCTGTTCAACCCCCTAACATTCCAAGATAGAAAAATCATTTATGGGGGTGGGAAAAATGAGAATCAATGGGTTTCACAAACCCTGACTCAACCAAAGTGTCCCCCATAATCTTGACCTTCTCTTAATCAGACTTTCTGCCACTCCTTGACGGTTTATCAAGAGGCCCCTTTTTAAAGGATTTCTGTTGTAGGCCTAAATTAGGATGGGCTTTGATGATCTTAACCAAATCTAAAGCCCCTTTAAGAATAGGGGGATCTAAAACCCCCACAACCAAGCTCATCAGCGCCTGTGACCCCTGAGTATCCTTGGTATCTTAGGCTAGAATAGGTAGATCCACATCAATCTGAGTACTCTGCGGGTCCTCTAAAGAAAGCAACCGATGCTCCTTCATTTCCCCTTCTTCTTGAACTTCTTATAGTCCCTTATCCCTAGAAGAAAGCTCAATTGGAATCCCTTCCTCCTGTACCAGGTCTTCAAGAACCTCAAATTTGTTGAAAATACCATCATTGTGTCTATCCATCCAGGTTCTCTTTTTACTTTTGCCTTTATTACAAGATTTAACCTGAGTAAAGCCCTCATTATCTATAGATATAGTGGATGCAGGTGCCTTGTCCTTATCCCCTTAAGAGACCCAGAGTCATCCAGGGGAGCTGGCTTAAATCTGGGGCATTTGCAGAGTAAATGGCCATATTCATGGAAAATATGGCATCTAAACAGGAGGGTCTCATAATCTAGCTGTTAGATCCAAGAAGAGGATCCCATGCATATTTCCATAGAGTCTAGTAATGGATTATTTAAATCAACTTCTACACAAATACGAGCATAAGAGATTACCTTACGATCTTGTGTTTGTGTAGCTGCTCCCACAGGCTTTCCAAGAAGTAGTGAGATTGAGTGAAGAATATCTTCCCTCCAAAACTCCAAAGGAAGTCTTGGCAATCAAACTCATAAAGGTACTCGTGAGGGGATCTCTTCAGCAGAATTAAAGCCTGTGTGCCAAGGCTTGATGAAAATTCCCACCTGGTTAAAGAAATAAGGGCCTCCTTTAAATGCCTTATTCCTATCCAACATACAAGAGAAAATAACCAAAAAGTAATTGTTTGCTGCCAAAATAATCTCCATATCACCTTTAGGATTCCAAACCCGACGGGCCCAAGAATCTAGCATAGGTAAGGGGAGTCGAAGGCCCAAAAATTTGCAAATAAGGGCATGTTTACGCCACTACTCAACATCCTCTAAAATTTGCTCAGGTTGAATAACCAGCACAGGTCGGTCTTCAGATATTTCTAGACATCCATTTACTTTTTTAATTTGAGGCATCCCTTTAGAGGATGAGACCCCATCTCCCATTGTAGGTTTACTCATCTGACCTTCTCCAGTGACCTGTGTTGAGGAAGACGGATCAGCCATCTCCATTTCCTCAGGGGCAATCTGGGAGGGCACTAATCTCCAATTCTCCATAAGGCGAGCCCAATGTCCACTGGCAAAAAGTGGGATAGAAATCTGTAGTCCCAACTCCTAAAATTGCTGACCAAACTCCCATGCAGTACACCCAGCCATAGAGGAACACGCTAACCCTCATCCAGACCAACAGACCCCACAACCAATGCCCCCACACCTTACCAATCACACCAAATCTCCTCACCCAACCCGCAAAACAATCGGTAACCACCATGAGCGTAGAATAGGACCAGTAGCTAGGGCACGTGGGCCCTAGCTCATAGTCTGTACATGCCTGTCACTACTCATCGCTCTATCTTCCAGCCAAATGATTAAGACTTGAATCAATGTTGGTGTCTGGATCCTGATAGAATTATCTAGTATGAAGTATTTATTATATTATGGAGTGACCACCTATAAATTTATGGATTTTTTGTTGCCTTTCTATTGATATGTTTGATTCACATGTATAGGTTGTCAATGATTGTATGTGGATAAAATATTAGTTCTTCACCTTAGGTATTTGTGCTTTGATAAAAATGGGTTAGTAGGATCATAGTGTCGATATGACCTCAAGGACCCCTCTATAAATGAACAATACTTACATAAACAATATTCTAAGGAGGGCCTCATATATATTTAGTTCTCCCCTATGTTTTGGCTTTTGTATGCATAAGGGTGTAATATACTATATACAAGAACATGCAATGATCTATCTTGTAACTTGAAAAATATTTCTCATGGGTATTATTTTAATCCTTTAGTCCTATAATATGACTTATCCTATGACTAATATGACAATAGGGAGGAATTGGAAAGTACAACTTAGTTATGCAATTGATTGAATGGGATTGAATAGGTGTTTTCTTATTAATTGTTAGATAATTAATGAGTAGGATGAGTAGGATTTGATTTGTATTTATACCACACCTTTTGAAAATATCTTATGGAATGATTAAATAAAAAATTGACCAACTCATAGAATTCAAAATATTTTCAAATGAGATGAATTTTAAGGATTAAACACTTGATAATAATTTAGACACTTATGTTGATGCAAATGTCCCTATGTAAGACATAAGTGACTGACATGTTAGGAAGTTGTTGAGGATATGAAAATAACAACTAAATAATATCAAGTTTTAGGATTTTTATACAGTGTAGGATATCTGGGTCATCAAAAATGATAGGATCAAACCATAAGATAAACATTTAAGCATAGTAAGATGGTGAATGTGAGACTTTTAGTAGTATGGAGGTCTAAAACTGAAGGGTGGAAATCTAATATCTATTTTTAAAGTATACACAACTGAGATTCTACATAAATAAGATTTTAATATCTACAAATAGAGATTTCTCAACAAACTAAAAATGAAAATAAATTACATAGCACTCCATAATAATTTAATTTTTATTACAAATTTCTTGGTTCTAACATGCATTTTATGATTCAAATGTAATTTTTATATTACAATACTAAGCATTTATAAAATTTATAATAATAATCTAAATAAAGTTGAAGTAAACATTTATCTCATAATAATATGTAAATGACGTGTAAAATGAAATTTAAATCCCAACAATATCTCATATATATATATATATATATATATATATATATATATATATATATATATATATATATAATGCACATATTCATAATTAAATGTGTGTAAAAGATTATGAAATAATTCATATTGTATTTAATTAAATGAGCTCATTTTTTATATGCGAGTTCATTGTTTGTGTAATTATATAAATAATTTCAAAAGAAATATTAGATAAATTTTTATACATGTTCTATTATTTAGTTTATTAATATATAAATAATCATCAATGTCACATTTAAAATAAATTTACATATATAAAATATTAGTTAATTTATAAAAATATGTCACTAATGTATCATATTCATGTATGTTTCAAATTTATTTATTTATCTAATCTTTTTAATTTAAGCACATTCATAATTCAAAAATAGATTGAAAAAAGAATTATAAATTGACAAAACTAAATATAATCAATAACAAAGCAATGTCATTTTATAAAGGCTTTATTTAATGTATTACACTTCATATTTGACACCATTTTAATAATTTAAGTAGTACTGGACTATGTCTTCATAAATTTTTCATATAGTTTACATTAAACATAATACTCAACCATACTTTTAGACATCAAATTAAAGCCACAAACCAAAAATAATATTGTTTAAACTTACATTTCAAAACATCAAATATTAATATTGGAACCATATAGTCATTATTTATCACTAATACTATCACATTTGACTATTTAAAAAAAACTCAATCTCTACATAAAAATAAAAAATAAATAACAACCCATACCATACTTTTATCAATAAAAAATAAGTGTTCATAGAATTAGGAAGGTGTCATATTTTATTTAATGGTTTGAATTTTATTATTAAATTTATTTAAATTAAATAAAATTATTTTGATTAAAATTTATAAAATATTTTGTAGATAAAAAACCAAATTTTCTATCTATAGTGCAATCTGGGAGAATCAATATATCACCTTAATATTTCTCACTTTAATTAATATTTTTGTTGAAACTTATATGGACAATATTCCACAAAATTCTTGAGTATGTATATGCCCTTAATGTATTTATATTTTAAATGCTTCAATGAAAGAATACTTATAGAGAATAAACTTATGTCTTTCTTTCATAAACTTATGCAATCTAAAAAATAAACTATCATGAGGTGTTCATTCATTTATAAAATGTTTGTATAGAATAACCTTATTTATTTATTTTATAAAATTATACAAATTGAAAAAAAATCGTTTGTAGGTGGTTTATCAATGGTGGAATGTTTTTAGAGAATAACCTTATGCTTGAAGAGAATAACCTTATTTTTCCCATAATACAAATCTAAAAAAATCTTTCCTAAGGTGGGTGTTCAATGCTAGAACGCTTGTAGATAATAACCTTATTTATTGCTTTCATAAAATTATGCAAAATTTAAAATACATTATGGCATGGTCGTTCAATGGTGAAATTATTGTAGAGAATAACCTTATGTTTTCAAAGAAGAAAGAATAAGAATAAACATCTTTTTTTGTTTCATGAGCTAATGTAAACTATCTTTTGAGGTGGTTGATTTACAAACAATCACGGTGTAAATTAAATTATCTAGTAAATTATTATTAAAATAAATTAAATTTATTCATTAAATCCCCTTAACACATTATTTTTGTCTCCAAAAAAGGTTTACACTAGAAGAAAACATGTCAAATTCACACATTCCATTATATTCCCACAAGATATGTGTCATCTATCTATGTGGAGTTTAGTTCTAAATTAATAGCCACCAATTTAGAAAATTACAACAAAGAGAAAAACATAAATTATTATTGTCAAGATAACAATGTGAATCTTAGGAAACTAATTCTATCCTTTTATGACATGTCAAGAATATTAAATATGTAAGGTAGGAGTCATTTTTTTTCCTTAATAATGAGATCCTTATTATTAGTTCTTTAGACACATTATTATGTTCTCTTTTTATGCTTGTTTATATTGGAAAATGTGTAGTCATGCTTGATGAAGATAATCTCTCCTTACAAAAAAATTGATGAGTATGTTCACTGGGAAACTCTTTGTAGTCTTAATTAACCTTGCATTTTTCATAGTGGTCTTTTTATTCTATAGGTAACTTTGTAATTTTATGATTTTGAAATTTGTTTAGTTGTTTTTTTTTTTTTTTTTTTAAATTTGAAATATTTATTTGGTCCTACTTATTTCATGACTGAATTTGAATTTGTAATTTATTTAGTTTTCTATTTTCAAATATTCATTTATTCTTCTTTGAGGATGGAATATATTTCTTTCAAGTAATTTTATAGGGATATGTTTCATGAATTGGCTACAAGATAATGGAATATTTTTATTTCAAGTAGTTTTTAGAGATATGTTGTATGAATTGGCTACAAGGTCAAACTATGAAGATTGTAAAGATACAAATTTTTTGATTAAACTATAAAAATAAAATCTCTAAAAAATCTCTGAATTTAATTCATGGACTATGAAAATACCATCTCTATTATAAATTATGTAGACCAAATATTTTCTACGACACATTTTAATGATTTACTAGATAGGCATATCTCATGTCCACCTATAAATAGATCCAAGTTGAGTGGGTTTTATAAATTATCATTCGATATCAAATGGATTTTATTTAATTTTTTTAGGGGAAGTTAGGAGGGAGAAAGTGATAAATCTCATTATACTTTTGTTTTGAGTATAGGATTTTATGTGCATCATAAAACAAACTTCCAATACAATTTATATCATATGGTTTTCAAAAGGTATAAGATTCAAAGTTAAACTAGAGTTTAATATCATATATTAAGCATGCATATATATGTTTCAAAGGGTTTTCCTTGGGGATTATAAAATTTAGAGAGATTATATGCTGAAGAGACTATTATATATTGGAAAGTGAAAATTTTGTATTCTACATAACACCTACATGTTTTCAAAGATAATTTTTTTGTAGTTGTGAACTCACCACATGGAACTATATAATTTACATTTTTATGATCCCATACATGTGCATATCTTTGGTATTTACTAGTTTTATTTTTATTCATTTGGTTGAAAAAGCCATCAAGTGCTTAAATTATTATACAATAACCTTGAGTAGGGGTGTGTCTAGGTCTAACACCATATTAAAGACAATCCAAATGAAATAAGGAACTTTTAATTATGTAATCCATTGCATTCTAATAGCTTATTTGTGTTAATGCCCCTTATAAATCAGGAATAATAATAATAATAATAATAATAATAATAATAATAATAATAATAATTATTATTATTATTATTATTATTATTATTATTATTATTATTATTATTATTATTATTATTATTATTATTATTTTGTCTTACAAACAATTTTCTTAAATTGTGTATGTTGTATCTATGTTTTTAGATAGTATTTTTTTCTTATCCTTTAATTTTTTTTTAAAAATTTTTCATTGAAACTTCTTATATTATTTATAGATTTTAATCATCGCTAAACTAATTTTACTAAATTATTATCTATTTCTTTCAACTGTATTAGAATTTTTTGGAATCAAGAAATTATTTGACTTTATTTCATGCTTTGTTTTTATTATTTTTTTCCCAAGATGAAATCTAATCCAAAAAACTAATTTTTTATTATGATTTGATAGATTCACATAAAAAATTTTCAACATCGTAATTATTTTGATCTAATATAAAAGGATGCCTTTGAAAATTCTTTAAATTTATTTTGTGCTTTGTTTCTATTATATTTTAGATAAAATCTAATCCAAAAAATTAATTTTCCATTATAATATGATGGATGTCCATAATTTTTTTCAAAACCCTAATATTTTTCTCTAGGTTAAGAGGATGTTGAAAAGGAAATCTAATCAAAGTGTGTTTGTTCATTGAATTGGTGAAATAAAGTCAATGCCTTATGCAAATATCAATATCATAACCATCTAAATTATAATACATGTGCATTATTGATTGACTAGATTTGGACATGGGGGATCCCACATTTACACCCTTCAATGTTTCCCCTCCACCACCTTCTTTCCCAATAATCCACTACCATTTATTTTATATTAATGCATTTGCACAAAACATTAATAGAAAACATCATCTCATTCAAAATTAAATTTAAAATAAAAAAAAATAAAAATGCATGTCATATAACATACCATCATTGTTGAATATTTCTATCATCCCCATTATCATTATCATAAAATTGCATGTAGCTTAGTGTCATTTCAAGTTGATAGCCTCTATTTAATTTTTTTCTCATGTGATAAAACAATAATTACACCACTCTAAGTATAATCGTCTCTCTCTCTCTCTCTCTCTCTCTCTCCTCTCTCTCTCTCTCTCTCTCTCTCCTCTCTCTCTCTCCTCTCTCTCTCTCTCTCTCTCTCTCTCTCTCTCTCTCTCTCTCTCTCTCTCTCTCTCTCTCTCTCTCTCTCTCTCTCTCTCTCTCTCTCTCACTCACACACACACACACACACCAACCAACCATTATATCACAAATAATTACAATAAATAAATAAAAATAATAATATAAATTTTTTTAATATATAAAGTGGGTGTTTAAACTCCTTATTTAAAAAAAAAAGATTAAAACTCATTCTTCCAATGGCCCTGATCTTAAATGTTTATAAATAAATTGATTTTTTTGAGTTAAAGGAGACGCCATGGTAAGAATTGATGTTGAAAGGTTTTGAAAATACCTATATAATTATGAAACCTTGATTAGAGGGGTATATTGAGATGATGATAATTATTGAGGATTATAGAGCACATATTTGTATGACTGAAAACCACCCTTCTATAAAAGTGAATAATTCTTTAGAATTTCTCAATTTATTGTAAATTCACCACTTTTTAAGGAATTCTATATAACTCCATAGTCTATAAACCACTATAGAGGAACAATTACACATTGTTGAATTATTGACAAAACATAATTGAAACACAATATGTGGAGCTTATGTTAGAATAGATTACAACCAATAAGACCAATGGCTAGAATAAAATAGCCAAATAGATGAATAACTACCCAAAGACTAAGATAAATGAAATCTTCATCAATTTATATATTTTACCTTGCTTCTCCAAAAAAATATATAATAATTCACATCAAGGGAAAATAAGTGAACAAGTGTTTACATCAAAATTCATCAACCATCATAGCTCCTCACTAGGAATCCAAAAATTAATAAATTAGTTCAATGGGGATTCAATCCAAAAGTGGAACTAGATCTTTATTTTACTCAATCATAAATACTTCATGATAACTCATAATCATGGATAAAAAACTAAAATTATTGTAAAATAACTTGTTCTTAATGCAATGTATTTCCTAAAAGAGACACAACGATCACCTTAAAAGCTAATAGAAATGTGTGTAGGTACGTAAAATTAAGAATTCATAGAAAATGAAATACTTTGCATGATACTTGACATGAGATCTCACTTTAGCTTATGAGAACTAATAATTAAGCATGTAGAATAATGAAAGTATTACTAGAAGTTTCACTATGGGGTGACTCATGACACATGGAAGCATCCATAATTATCTTCTCACCTAATTTCCATATCAATTCATGTGATTATATCATTTTATGTATTGTCAATTCACATTAAAAAATAGAGATAAAAAATTAAATCATGAATAGGTCTTTGGATATGCCTCAATTATCTAAAAGTTTATGATCACTATATAACTCTCATAGAGATATTCCCAATAAGACCAACTACACTTTGAATGGATCAATAAAACTCAAGTTATGAATGAAAAATCAAATCCATATGATTGTTACTTTGTAATTTTATTTGTGACAAAATGACAAGGAGATATGTTTCTAAAAAAATTGGATGTTATTTTAGTAAACAATGATTATCTTGGCCATCCACATGGAATCATCTTGTGGCCTCGAGGCCATAAAGTTCATTAAGCCTTAATCTCT